>JAIPRK010000614.1:0-154577 GCA_025469195.1 Chaitophorus viminalis
TAGTCTAAGAAATTATAGTTAGTGGTAACTGGTAATAAAAGAAAACACTAAAAATACAAACTATCAAATCCTGAATAATAGGTAAATGATAGATAACAAATAGCAATTAATGTATAAACTATAAAAAAACAAAAAAATATCGTGCATTAAGTGACAGTGATGAGTAATTTTTATTACTTATTTAGTCCTCTTAGTTCTAAAAAATTGGTAGAATATCTGGTAGAAAATTGGTATTGAACCACTCTATTAACGTCAATGAAAAGTAACTAAAATTTTTACTAAATTATTAAACCAAAATAGAAAAAAAGTTTTTATTTTTTTAAAGCCGAAAAGAAACCGAAACTTTAATTTTAGTATTTTTAAGAACCAAACCGGAACCGGAACCGAAATTTTGGATTTTTAAAAACCGAAAAGAAACCGAAACCGAAATTTTAGTATTTTTAAGAATCGAAAAGATACCGAAACCGAAATTTTAGGTTTTTTAAGAACCTATCCAGAACTGGAACCGTAAAAATCATTAAGATTCCAGTCCCTGACATCAAGGACCAAACATTTTAAATTATTGTAAAGACAATAGTATAATTGTACTTACAGTTATAATATATTGTGTGTAATATTTATACAGTAGTTCCGAAATGTACTTTTTATTGTTGAAAAAGTCTATTTTATATGATAACAAAGAAAATGTCCTTAAGATTTATTACAATAAAATAAATCCACTTCAATGCAATTCCAGTGTACCTCTAGGCCATATACAAAATGTAAAAAAATATGACAGTCATATTTAGGCAACTTTATACGTACTTATCATAAGTGATCGTATTATTCGTTATTGATCAGTGTACAAAATATTCGTAATAACTAATAAAGTAATAAATAATAAAAGATAGCATCTGAATATTATGATACCAGTACCTACGTTTTGTTGTAGTAAACTCAGTTTATTTCATAAATTCGTTTTGAACGTGCAAAAAAAGGTTGTATTCTTGGTATAAAATTGTACAATATGAATGAAAAATATGGTTTGCAATAGAATTGTAGGAAAACGATGTAACTAATACTCGTATGTTTTATCTTTATCTATAATGTTTCTTTGGTTCGAAGTAAAAATCAGAAGAGGAATGGAGTCAATAGAGACTCTACATTTTACGTAGAAGGTAGAACAATATGTAGGTAGTTAAGTCATTAAGTGGTTTAAGAAATGCTAAGATGCCAATGTCACTATGTCAGTACCTAGAGTTATATTCTGAAAGACAAAGCAGACAAATTCGCAAAATCATTAGGCCACGAACCATTTAAAGCCAGTGAGATGAGTGGCTTAAAAATTTAAAAAATGAAACTATATACTATATAGGTATACGAGTATATGTTTTAATATGTAGATATGTAATTAAATATATAATTTATATCAAAGATTATGTACATTTTTACAAAATTACAGTAAATTTAAAAAAAAAAACAAAGCTAAATTTTTTCGTTAAAACCTTAATAAATCAAAAATCATGACAAGTCGAAAAAATTTCATTACCCTTGAATTTTGGCTAATCGAGCTACGAGGTTCTACCGTGTTATATACATAAATACATTGTCATCAACCTTATATTTTTATAAAATTATAATACGTGGTAAGTGGCGTATTGATATCACCCGGATAACGTAAAATCTCTTGTAACTACAGTAAACATGAGTAGATTAAATAGCATTAATTATAGTCACTCGTTCCCACGCAGCAAATGAGCAAATACGTATTTTTAAAATATTTCGCAAACAATTCACAAAATATTACATTCTTAAGTTTAAACGAATCGTATATGCGAAAATTATACAAACCGTATATTTATTTTTGTCATTCTTTTGGATAAAACATAATTATGATTATGTGAATGTTTGTAATGTTTGTATGCTGTGTACAAAGGGCAGTTAGTGGCGGGAAATATAAACATCAAACGATTCAAACGTATGTAAATGACTAAATTATAAACGCGGACTGTTGTCTTTCGTGAGCATCACAAGAAACTGAAAACGAATCTTATACCGTTCGGCAAAAAAATGTTTTAAAAGTATTTTGGGAGCACCATGTCTATAGTAAAGATAAGTAATATCATATAAATTATAGATACCTATTATACATTTATACTTCAGATTGTTTGGTGAAATCAAGGACGTTTATAACATAATACGCTGTGCGTAACTGCGTACGAATTTCGTACATTTTCTCGACGTTTTTCTATTTTTCAACATTTTTGCTCGCCATAAGTATAAATGAACGTGTAACCGAATATTACGGTGCAATTTACAGTCTTTTGAAGTATTTGTATTAATAAAAATGTTGAATACTACACACAAAAATTATAATCAGGAATTTAGTAAATAATTTTGTTTTTAAATCAAGAATTGTCCTTTTACAATATTCACAAAACACAAAAATGCCAAATATAAACATTATTCTTCCGATTTGACGAGATAACTAATTTTTATTGAAACAGGATATTAAATAATTTATGTATACACATTTATAGTGCAACTGTTGGAAGTAGGGAGAAAAAAGTACATTTATTTACAAACCGCAAGTACCTATTCCTATAAATGTATATATACATTACATTTTTATTTTTAATTAAAACCTTCTTCATGGCTTTTGACCCTCCAAAAGTCCTCGCCGCCACCGACAAAGCCTTCCACCTTTCCCTGTCCTGGATAATTTCCCTCCAGGCATCTAATAAAATTGGAGAATTAAAAACTATACTATACTATTTTTCCTTTAGCAAATGTATAATGTTTTTTATAATTCTGTAAGCTAATGGGAATGTCTATTAGGAAAATAATTATTTATAGATGATGCCTACAATTATAATGAATTACGAAATAATGAATTTACTACGTACATTTAATTGCTAGATAATAATTAAGGTAGGTACGTGTCATAAACAAAATTAAGTACCTACAAGGTCTTTGATCATCTAAAATTTCAAAAAAAAATTCATGCATTCGTGTTAGATTTTTATTCGCTTTGGGAGCAAATATGTTGCATAAATTTGTAAATAGATTGTTATCGATTTATTACTGATATAATAAGGTTAAAAGTATATCCGGGGAAAAATATTATGTGGTATTTATGTAAAATTATTATTTGATACTCGGACCGTAAATACTTATCAGCTATCTAAACAAGATAATAACTACAATGTTATTCTTTAAAAACAAGTTTATCATATAGGAAACAATTTCATTATAAACAAAATCGAATGTACAATATTTCACTTCATATAATTTTTTTTTTATAACCATACCACCATACTACTGCGATTATACAATCACATCTGTTACGTACCAAAAGTCCGCAAACGTCGTACCTACCTACCCGCGTTTTCGATGCGTGTGCCTACCTCTATAACATATAATAATATATGTGTATACCAAATTATCAATGTAAGTACATGTATTGCCTGTGTAGGTAATTATTACCGTTTGTGACAAAGACGAAAGACGTACAAGAAAACGTTGGATTATACCTAATATTATATATATACATTATATGTATAACTCCGAAAAATAATCATCAATGACTTAATGCTCAATGGTTTAACTAAACATTTCTTCGTGACATGTCCTCGTCATGTAGAAAGTCGAATAATTACAATATTTAGATGTACGAAAATCGACAAAATAAATATATAGGATATACATACATACATACGACAATATATATATATATTTATTTTTTATGTATATATTATATATTATAATTAAGACGCGTAGGTATATGTACTGCGTAGGTATATGTATTATGTAGGTAAGGATCTGCAAACTAGCTCGCCGCAGTACATAATAACATATAAGATCGGTGGGGAAAAAAACCCTAAGAAATTTCACCAACTCATCGTATTGCATACATATCTACATATTATACATAACATTAATGTATTCATAGTACACACGTGAAACCCTATAGTATCTGCCACTTGGGTAGCGGTAACATATTATAATGTACCTACTTATATTATCATTATGTACACACTGTTATTACATAGGTAATGCAAAATTGGTATATATACACATCTATAATAATTGACATAAGTAACACGAGGTGTGGAGATCAATAATGACATATTACATCATCATAATGATTTATATATTGTAGCTTTCGTTATCCGGCATTACACTGAAATTAATTTGCCAGGAATATAAATTATGAATGGAAAAAACACCAGGTTGAAAGTTGTAATTGATCAAGATACACTATAGTGGTTTTTTGCATAGCTATACATCATAAAACAAAACTGCTGACCAAATTTCATATTGAAAGCTTTTACCCATATAACCCCGTTAAAGGTTGAATTATAAAAATTATTTTTTAGTGTGTGTATACATCATGAAACAAAATTCCAGACTAAATTTCATCATAGTTTCGGCAGTTTCGGCTAGGTTATTTTTTCATCAAAGTGTAAACACTTTTTATCCATTAACCCCCTTAAGGGTTGCATTTTTAAAAATCTATTCTTGGCTGACATTTACGTCACTATAGCAGTAGGTATATCTAATAAATTTAAGCCCGATCCGAATAATTAAGAAGAATAGAATAAGTGTAAAATTTGTCAAAAATTAAACTACGATTTTAGTTATTTTATTATTATTTTGTTTGTTGTTATAGCAACTCGAAACATTCACTGGTTACTTCACTATTATTATCCACCATCATGCAATCAACACTAAATCAATATAAAAGTTATATTCTTGAAAACCATTAGGTAAAAAAAATAATACAACCAGCCCTGAACTCAAAATTTTCAAAAAATCCTTTCTTAGTGATCGCTTACGTTGTACAACTGTATAAGGAACCTTTGTACAAAATGTCAGCCCGATCCATCCTGCTGTTTGAGCTGAGCGATGATGAACCAGTCAGTCAGGATAAGTTAAATTATGTATATATAATATTTTTATATATATACATAAATACTTAGATATAATTTTATAAATAATTTATCGTTCATGCTGTAAATGTATCATCACAACAATTACCAGTAATATATATATAGGTATATAATATTGACAATAATATTGCAATAATATTCACAACAATTAACATTAAGACTTCGGAGTAAAATCGATCACACAAGATATAAGTACGAACACATTAAAATACATAATGTGCAAGATTATCAGTGGCGTGCCCAGGATTTCAAAATGGGGGGGGAGTTCAAAGAAGGTCTGGATTATCACTATTATAGGCCCTAGAATCTAGACCTAGATACTGAGTAAAAAATAAATAAAAATAGGTTATCAGAAATTGAGTCCTATAATATAATATATTATAATATTATACTGATATAATAAGCTACTAATAAGGCACTACATAAGAACAATAGTAAATTATAACTGTATATCACATAGTTATAAATAGTTATTGATTAAAAAAATATATATTGTCAGACTTTTAAATATGCTTGTTATATTATTTTATGTATAAGATGATAATAAGTTTAAAACATTGAGTACTAGAAATAGAAATATCATTTTTGAATTAAAATGCTAAAGTTGTGGTTTTTCAGGTATCTGAAGCAATAATATATAATAATAATATATAATATATACATAGGTAAATAATTAGGTACCTCACCAGAAATTTTTAAAATTCAAATTAAATTCTCACTTCTTGAGGATCCTCTTCATCTTCAGAAGTTTTTAATCTTTTAGGTTCCACTTTTACTCATTTCAGCTACTATAGCAAACACTAACTAATCACTAAGTACTAACTAAATGAAGGTGGAATGGTTCAATGGTGGTCGGTGGATTAATACTTAATACAATATTATACACCTTTGTGAATCTGTGTATTACGACTATTATAGCATAGGTCCATAGAAGATAAAACAATATTTTATAGATTATATTATATTGTACGTTGATATTATTGTTAATCGCTATACATATTTTTGGAAAATAGCATGACAAATTAATTTGTCATGGAAATAAAAATGGTAATAATATTATTATCATGGTTAATGTTTTTAACCATATTAACTAAATATTAATAGGTTATAGCCTATATGTATATCTATGTATACTATTATATAATTTTCTTGATCCGATGGGGGCTAACCCCTATCCCCCCTGGGCACGCCACTGAAGATTATTACCTTGTTATCCTCGAATACAATGGATTATATTAGTATAGCGAGGTAGGAATGTTTGTGTTTATGTATAAAATAGATAACTAACAGAAAAGTAATCCGAATTAAAATAGGTATACATGTACTATGGTCTATGTGCATAAAATTTTTATCACCTATTTATAGGTTTTAATTTATTAAAATGTATTATGAAAAAACAAAATAATAAATGTATGCACTTATAACTAATTACAACATTGACCCTGACAAGTGTCATTAATGAAACATATAAAACATTGATAGCCAGTAAAATAATAAGCTACAATATTTGCTAATTTGCTATAATATTTATATTTTTCCTTAATTATACTGTTATTAATGTTGTACTTCGCTGACTATTCCATTATGTCAATGCAATATTTTGATTAAATATGTTTTTATGGGTAGTTGTATATTAATTCATTTTCTAGCGAAAATTTTTCACGCCCTAGTACGAGACATCAGACAACACATATTATTTACCTATTCAGGCCATTCAGTTTTTTCTTTCCGGGGAAACGCACCATATTTTTGTGAATAGAATAGACACTTTTAAATACATAAAAATTAGTATACTAATGATTCTCGCAAATATTTTCGTCCTGGGCCTCAAAATATCAACCCTGGTCCTTGGTATAACTTGACCAAGAGTCAATATGACTATTTTAATCATATATCGACTGTAGTTTTGTTAATCCGACACAACCATACCATAGAATATGGTAGTATCGGTATGGTACCTAATAGCCAATAGTAGCTGCCGGAGTACCGGGTAGTAAAAAAAAAAAAACTATTTAGTACAGCAATCAAATGAAAATGAAAATTAACATATAATCATCACAGTATAAAAAATATTTTTAAAATGCCGACATTCAAATTATAAAATATGATTAAATAACAAAAAAAATGTTCAAGAAAATGGACATCACAATGTCGCATTTCGGCATTCAGTCGAATTATTTGGAGCTAAAATTCTGTGGGAATTTCAGTATTCACTTGCTTCTTAAAATAGATTTAGATTATATTATAATTTATAAGTCAATTAAATTTAGTGTTTAAATTATTTTGTTGTATTAGATACAAGCATTGATTAAATATACATAATTTAATTAAATATATCAAAAAAATTATCAATAAATTTTATCAATGGTACAAGTATGAATAAAAAATTTAAAAAAACAAAATCAACGTTAAAAATACTAATTAATGCTCTAATATGTAAAAAAAAAAATCATCGGTTATATAAAATTAAAGTTTTACTCTTGGAAGTATTTGTTACATGAAATTAATTATGTACTATTGGCAAGTATTGTCAAAAATCGACCGAAAAAATATTCACTTTTAAGCCCAGGCTCTAATAGTACTCATTTTATTTTAGAAAATATAGGTACGATAAGCAATAATGTATTTAAAACTCAAACATTTATTAATGCACAGACTGACTGGCCAGCAGAAGCAATCGATAAATCTAGCAATCTAGATATCTAATATTATAATCTTAACCCTGAACAAATACAGAATTTTGTACTTATAAAAAAATATAAATTATTTAATAAGCAGCGATTTGATTGTGTGTTTTATGAAAAATAAAATAATATTATAATATTTATTACAAAAATATGATACTAAACTCTATCGTCTCTATCTACATTATATTATAATTACTGTACTTACAACTACACACCGACAGATCTTCATTCTACTGTCAATAAATCGCAACTGCGAGTATGAAATTACCTATGAAAAAATACATCCAGAAAAATAGATCGTTTTACATAGATATAATTCATTTTATTATAAGAGATTATTTATTTTGAGTTATTATTAGATATAGATATGTTAAGAAATATAAATTCCTTGGTTTTTATTTATTATTGCATAAAATGTATTAATATAATGCATATTATAATGTATAATATATAATGTATTATTATTTATAACATAAATATTTATAATAGTATTAAAATTATTTTTCTTTATTAGGTAATTCATTGTATTTTTTATTTGAATATTATACAAAAACTAACTGACCAATATAGTAAAATGTTGGTTACTAGGTAAACTGTATACATACGAGATTTATGTAACGTAAACTTATAAAGAAAATCCAATTTCTTTATTCATTCATTATTAACAGACTACTTCACAGTTTTATTTTACCATAAATGTCTAATTGTCCGTTCTACGTTGTTTTAACAATGTCTTTAATGCAAATTTTATTGTAAAATTTTCAAAGTTTTTTTATTTTTATTTACCTATAAGAATTTTCAAAATCCAGGAGTTTCGACGAACTGCAGTCTTAAAAATGAAAAACTAGTCATATAAATCTATATTTTATAATTGTAGTAAATAGTTAGCAAGTAAGTAAATATAAGTTAATTTATAAGTTACCTAGTTTTTACATTATTATTTAAGTTAGCAATTAAGTTAGTTTTTAAGATAGCAATTAAGTTAGTTTATAAGTTATTAATTAAGTTATTTTATAAGCTAATGATTTATTAGTTTATAAGCTAATAAGTATGTTAGTTTTTAGTTTAGCATAGTTAATATAAGTAAAGTGGATTAGACTTATCGGGGTAACCACTATAAAAATACGCTCTGTGTGTAATACCTCATGATTTCAAGTAAAACAACACAATAACGCATTATTGTTTGTTGTTTAATTTTATCTTAGGTAGAGTGGAAACTTACACGTAATTTATATTATACAATTTAAATATATCTATGTAATTAAAATATAAAAAGTTGCGGTTTAAGAAAATCGAAGCATTTTTACTAACACACATCATTGTAAAACCAATAGATTCCATCACTCCGTTCAGAATCTAAAATAATTACTGTTCGTTGGTCTCGACCAAACTCAAAAAATGGCTGGACTGTCCATATATATCTCATTAGTGGAAATTTTTATCAATTCTTCTTGATACTATATTCTTGTTGATTCAATACCTACAAAAGGATTTATGACCCATTGAGGAACTTCCAAAGACTGAAGGCGTTGACAGTAAATTTCTATGTCGTCAAACGAGATCACTACTCCCCTATCGCCCAAAACGAGCTCACCACCCCTCAGTACATCTTTACCACCTACTGAGGAGGCAATATTGCTCCCGTTGAGAAAACTTAAATGCCGATAATGTTAAACTGCTTTAAATGAACGGCAATGTTGTTGTCTTGTTGAGTATGATGTATTTCATTTTATGAACACACCCAATAGATAAACCACAAACGTTTCGATTATTTTTTTCTCTTTGCCAAAAGGAATTGGATTTACGTGGGAATCAAAAATATCCTGTTATTTTATAGAGCCATTGCATAGACGTAAAACAAAACGCGTGACGAAACCGGGAAGAGCTCAATAAATATATGTACCAAAGAGTGGTCGGCCATGGGGAAATTTGTACGTATACATAACGACATATACGTACCCACCATAGTTCCAATTTGGGGGGGGGTAGGAAGAGTTTAGCCCCCTCAACATCTAAATTAATGGCCCTCTCCAATCAACATTACGATTAAAACGAAAAGTAAAAATATTAGATACTTAAATAATAATTTTATAATAACGTTTAAAATTGTATAAAATAAATTTGGTTTTCAAAATTAATCATGATTATATTTTCAATACAACAAATATCACATACCCACATTAAATTTGAATGAATAAACTCAAATAATAATAAAATTCTATTTAAGATTGTTTTTGTTAATGTATAATATAGTACCTATTACCTAGTGCGTCAAAAGTCGCGCGACGCACCAAAAACCGAATTGAAAATAATATTACATTATACGTACAGCAGTAGTGCGGCTCAAAGGAGGTATAATTGAATTAAGTGATTCACAAAAATATTAATGGATGGGATATAATATAATTGAAATGTAATACATATATTGATTTGTCATATTATAATAAAAGTACATTTGATATGTATAATTGGTTTAGGGGTGATACAGGGTTATTTACTGTATACTTATAAATTATAAGTTATAATGTATGTACCGATTAAATTTCCATTACTTGTCCATTACTTATCCTCTAAAAACCTATGAATTCACCTTTTGGAGGGCAGTGATATTTTTTTTTAGGGCGGGTGGTATAAAAATATTAAATGTGAGTCAAGAAGAAAAAAGTTCAAGCCACCACTGTTATAGGTATACAGCCATACGAACAGGACAAACGGTGCGCGTGTGTGCGAGTACAATGTAAGTAAGTACCTATAGACAAGGTTGGGTAACAAAATATGAAAGTGAACAAGTGCGCTAGAGACCGGCTGGCGGGCGGACAGCGAAATCACTTTCTCCTTCATTCAACGACATCGCATGGATTCACCAGCAGGAAAATACACCGTGATAATATTATTCTTATTACACAGCTAGCGTGTACAGAATTTTTTTTTTTTTTTATTAATTTTTTATACTCACATACACAACAGGTAAAAGTATGCGCTCTCGGACACACACACGCGCGTAGTTTTTGTACTATCCGGTTCGTATCGGCGCAATCGGTTATGTTATATTATATAGGTACCATTGATAATAGAATAATATATTACAACGTAGACACATGCAGCACCCATAAAGTGTATAGGTAGTCAATGGTCATACCTCATGCTACAGCAGGCGTATGAACAAAATCATATTTATATAATTTTATGAAGGGGCGGTTAAGGTTCTTACTATTACAACAATATTAACAACTACAGTTACCTAATAAAATACGCGGACAATAAATTTTTTTTCGTCACCTTTATCTTACTAATATCTGCGTGTTAAGAGGATCACTGGACCAAAACTATTAAGTGTCGTGTATGAAAACATGAATCATAATACCTATATACATTTTTTGTCCAAATTTCGGGCAGGGTTTGAAATTTTGAACCCTCCGAGTCCCCATCGCATACACACGCGTGTATTACAGCATGTATATGTTAATAATTAAGGAAAAGCGCATATTGATAGTAGTTAAAATGACATACGATCGCGTTCAAGTGAAATGACTGGGAAAATATTTACTGGATTTAGATGAGCCTGACATTTAAATGTACTGGGCCAAACTCGTTTTAGAGATACATAATTGATAGGTATCAGGTATTATGTTGTATAAATAATGTTATGGGAAAATAACTGTACCTACATATGTAACTTATTTTTAATGTAGCTCAGATGTTTATAATCAAATCTCACTCTATTTTAAGGAAGAAAATGTACATTAGGTATACAGATAATGAATGTTTCCCATATTATAAAGCAGTGTTCCTTTGCATCACCTATAAATCGTCTCATTCTTCGGAATATTATTGCCGTCCGAGTATGTTATAACTGTTATAAGTATGCATAGTATGATAATGTATTGCATTTAATTTATTTGTTTAGGTTATTTTTAAAATATTTTTATTGAAAAAAAAAATAATAATAATAATTCATTTAGTATATTTTAATATACAAATTATGTATGTCATTTATAAATTATAAATGTAATTTTACAATTTCTAATTAAATTAAATAACTGGGTACATTATTTTGTAGCCTTGAGAAATTTTTCTTTTCAGTTATTAGGCTTATAACTATTTCTGCAATCTACAAAGTGCATAGCTGCTTGAACCATTTTAGTTTCAAAATTAGATCTAACATATACAATAACAAACTTAATTAATCACAAAATATCAAAATAAAATTAACTGATTTACAAGTACATGGTTTTAAACATAAAATGTACAACAATGGTTTTTTGGTAACTCTAAATTGTATTTATTAGAACATACATTACACATAAAAAAATTTAATTCAGAGTAAATAAGGTATAAATTATAATAAAATTAAACAATTTATCACAGAGATTCTTGAATTTTGGGTTGCTAATTTAAGATCTAAAATAATAAATAATCGTCATTCATATGTTGATACTACAACAAATTATAAGGTCATATAGTTTTCTCTTTCCTCATTAGTCTACCAAAACCCGATTTCACAGAAATTAATAATATTGTAATTAATTATAAATTTACATACAAAATATAAAAAGTACAAGAAAATATTACATTAGGAAAATACAAAAATATTAGATAATTATGAAACATAACAATCATAGAGAGTAATAAAACAAAAAATGTTAAGAAGTTCATATAAATAGAACAATAATAAAAAATAATAGTTATCAATGTTATTTTAACAATTTATTGTATTGTTTTGTCAATTAATGCATACAAATATTTCGACTTTTGAATATCAAGTAAATACAATTATAACTTAGAAGAATTTGTCTTATCATTAAGTAAAAGGTTGAACCAAGTTTATTATTTCATATTTATGATAAATAAAATAATTAATTGTTTACAATTTTATTGTGTTTTACTCCTTATTGACATGGATATTATATTAAATTTTCTAGTGCGATTTTCAGTCCAATATCAAGGTACAATACCTAGATCTATAACACCTATATCTATTTTTTATAGGTTACATTCACAGTTTTGTTATATTTAAATTTTTTACAAACTAACAACAATTTTGATAGAAAATGCATAAATGTAAGTGTCTTTAAATATACTTATTACTTTGTTTACATTTGAAAAATTATTTTAAAGAATATAATAAAAATTAACAAGGATTATAACACATAAAAATTATAATATATCAACTACTTGAACATTTAACTTTTTTTTTTTTACTTTTATCATTATTCCATACAATTTTTCCAACACTTTTTACTAATCTACCTAATACATTTTTTTGTTTAGGTAACACATTATTATTATTATTAACCCCTTCGATAGATTCTGGTTCATTTAGTGGTACATCTGGAGTATAAATATTTTTTGATTCCTGACTTTCCGGCTGCTGCTCATTATCAACCATCATACTAAGACAACAAAATAATAATTATTATTTTGAACTAAAAATAAAATAAAATATATATATTACTTGTTGAGAATTGCTTTATCATGATTTGATGTTACTTTAATTTGAAGTCTATTCCATGAATAAGAAGAATTATATGAAGAATCATAAAAAAATAGTTTAACATAGTATCTTAGTTCTTGGGGTAAGCTGCAATCATCAAAAATACATGGAATAATTTTTGGACACTTTTTTTCTGAAATAAGTTATAAAATCTATTAGTATTACTTCAAGATTTTTCAATAAAGGATTCATTATGTAATCCATATAATTCCTTACCAATACCACTAGACTGTATATATCTCATAATAAATGTATTATTAGGATCTTTTGAGAAATTATCTGATAAAATGATTATCAACCAATCACAACGTTCAGATATGAGTTTTATTATTGAGTGACATTCAAATTCAATGCCTACTTTTAAGTTTCGATCTTTGAAGCATAACTAAAACAGATTAAAATAATGTAATTTTGTTACAAACTTTAAATTATTAATTATATACAATATATTATAATAACAATTAAAATAAATAATTTTAATAGATTTATGAAAAATAACTCTTAGGGGTAATATTACTAATCCATGGTAAAAATTAAATTACTATAAAATAATTATGGGCCAGTTTAAATCATCAGTGATGATTAATATAAAAATTAAATTCTTACAATACATAATGAAAGTTAAGCTTAAGTCGTATGCTGTATGTGGACAACTAGTATTGTTATTGATCTTTGACCGTTTTGAGACACTGGCTACATATAAAAGCTAGAGTTTAAAATATTTAGATAATTCTATTTTAACAATATAAGAATTCATTTAAAAATTTAAAAAAAAAATTCAGGCGTTTCTAATGTAAAGCACCTACAAGCCACTCACCGCCTTTTCTTAACCTAAATAAAAAATTTTACTTATTGTGCACTTATCGTACAGATAGTAAAGTATTCATTTAATAAAGATTTTATAAAAAAAAAAAAAAAAAATTTAAAAATCAATTTATGACTTTCTTAAAAAGTATTTTTTATTGTTTATTTGTTATATAATATATGTGTTGTTACTTTAAAATTAAATTATAAACCTACCTTTACTTGATACTCATTTTCTAATTTTTCTACCATAGATATTACATGTTCAATATCTGCATCATCATACAGTATATATGCATCGTATCTTGGAAGTGGAAGATGTTTTTTTGATGCATCAATATCTTCTAAAATAATCAAAATGTTCAGTGTATAACTCAAAATTCGTATATTTTCAATCAAATTTACCTATGGTAATAATATCATTGTGGTCCACATAATTACACATTACTGGAGCTATGTGTGCAATAGATAATGATTTTTCTTTGAAAAAAATTATATCAGATGCTAAAAAAAAAAAAAAATTTATATTAAAAATACAATTGTAATATTAACAATTTATTAATGAACAGTAAAGTTATCATTTGTCAGGTATAATACATTTTTACAAAAGTATTAAGCAATAAGTTGTTATGTTCCTAATAAAAACTTACCAATAAATTCAACTATATCATCAATAACATCGTATCTGTCTATTTTTTCCAGACATTGTATAAAAACTGCTATAGTAGTTTCATAACAATGGTTCAATATTTTATTCATTGGATCAGGTGGATTACATCCCAAAGGTATTGTAAAGTTCAAAAGAGAAGTCAAACCAGTCCAATCTCTAAAAGTTAAAAATTAAAATAAGATTTAAAGAATTTAAACAACTTATACTTGTCTATATAAGAAAACTATGCTAACAAAATAAAGTGATTGTTTATTGACAACATAAATGATTAAATTGAAATTTTAAATGAACTAATATGTAATATATTATGTATTTTCAGAATATCTCTGGGCCTATTGGCTAATAGTAATCAAGGCCTCTGACAAAGTCTTTATCTTTAATTTAGCTAAGTAATTCAGAAAGGTGTTGAGTGTAAATGTTTATAAAGCAAACATGTATGGTTGTTGACAATAGAATTGTGTTATTGGGAGACAACCAGTGATTGGTGGTTTAAAATAATACTACTGGTACAGTAGGTAAACGTCAATGCAGTATAATACTACAGCACAGACTTTCAAATCAGAATAAACATGACGACTGCGTACAAAGGTCAAGCAGCTCATATCGTCTTCACTCACCTAGGTAAGTTGTCGGGGGACGGCAAGACTTTTCTCGTGTTCAACATGCACGACAACCGCTGTTTGGTCGGCGGCCGCAAAACGGATAATTTCATTTGCTCGAATTCTAGTAGGGTCACGCTCATGATGTTCACGGCGATTACGTCGGTAATTTAGCTAGCAGGCGGATGTGCGGCAAGTTCGCCAGAATAAGACGGTCGCGCGAGAACGGCAAATAATCAAACAACACAACAATACGAATATTCGAAGCGCAAGAACGGACTACTCCGCAGCGCCCACTTTTGATTGTTAGTCAACGTCTCAACGACGCCCTCAAAGAGTGAATGGACGACCGTTAACATAACACCAACAACACCGCGATTACACTCAACAGTAAACACAGATCGATTGACGATTCGTTATTTGTACACAGGCACGACTATGCAAGACAACACTACAACAGTGGTCAGTGATAGTAATTTAAACATACTAGTCTTATCAACTTTCCAATTGATTATAATTGGGTTATTCCCGTCGCGAATATATATATAGTGACGTCACTTCGATTAATTTTTTTAGCCATCGGTGCTCGCGCGGTCCACTTCATGTATCGTTCACCCAATTACAATTAATACTATGGCAAATTCTGTGGTTCGCCCGCTGCGGTTAAACCCGGCTAAAACACTAAAACCAAACACGACACCTCTACTTATTACTATATTTCAATATTTTCTGAGCCACTACACCAGTGCAGCGTGTTACGCGCAGCCAAGGCCGTTAACGCATACTTTATGGCCCGACCCGATCGATCACTTTTTCCTAAAGAACAAGTAGGGAGCATACAAATCTATGAATGCCTCTAATAGTTTATTTGTCTACTACACTCTGAAATCAAATTGTTTCCTAGCAAAAACCTTAGACCCATAATTCTTGGAATTGCTCGGCCACATTAATAATTGTATTATTAATAAAGTAAAATAATAAATAATATAAAAGAAAGAAAAAATAAGTAAATATATAATTAAATCATTTAAAAATAATGAATACATAAAATAAATAATAAACATTTTTTTATAAACTATAATAGTAATAACTCTAAAAACCATGGTCTACTACATAGGATGAGACATCTTGTAATCAAAGAATTTGCCGATCATAAGATAAACCAGGGGTTTCCAAAATCATTTGCTGGTTGTCAATTTGTACAAATAATCTGTTGCTGTTGTTAATTTTTTATATTTTGCCTAACCGCGTGCTCCTAACGCATAGTGACATAGAGCTATAGACAACTATTCTACTTTACGCATAATTAAACTTGCACAATATGTTCGAATTTGATGTTTTGATTGCAAATCATATAGGGGATTTTTAATTTAAGCATATTCTACGAGTTCGTATCTGTTGTCATGACAAACATGTATAATCAATAATTCATAATTCTCCACAAGGATATTACAGTACTAATCAGTTCTATTAATTGTCAACTTTGATCGAATAATAATTTGTATATACTCGTTAATCATGTTATGGGGCGCGAGTCCATGTTTAGATCTAGGTAGTTATGGAGCAGGTGACGGTCATATAAAAATATTAATTATAAGCTCTGGGGATACACGCCACATACTGCAAACACTGGCCAAACGGTATACACATTCATATTCAAAAATCGATGTCTATGTATACGAGCCAGTAGCCGAGATGTACGCTAGATACATACTGCAAATAGCGTTGGCTCTTGAACCAATCGATCGTATTAGCCTATCATTCAAGGTATTCGTTTTATACATTTTCCAATATTGAATAAAGTTATTGACATCTTCAACGAGTGCTTTCATTCGTTGAAAACGTCATAGATAATTATTAGAAAACAAACACGAATATTTGTTGACTAAAACTACACGGTAAACCATATTGTATTAACTTTGTATTGTCTATTCAAACAACAAAAGAACCGGGACGGGGACTCACTCTACTGTACAGTAGGGGGTGGAGTGGGCCTCATTCATAGGATAAGTCATTTTAAATTTCAATAGATGTGTTAAATTTGAATGTTATGATAGGTATCATTGTATACGAAAAACGATTCTGAACGGAGATGATATGTTAGTGTAGGGTAGATGTTTAATATAAATATATTATGTTATAATTAAATTGAAATATTATGTCAATATTTGCTTTTAAATAAACGCTTTTATTTAAATAATTGTTCCTATGTATTCCAATCATTTTTGAACGTCAGTAAGAAAACCTTCGGGGAATCTTCTATTCATTTTTTAAGTATTTTATCCCATCAAAATTTTTTTATCAACAATTATAAAAAAAAAATGTAAAAAAATCGAATATTTCAAATGATTTTGAGTTGCTTAAAAATCAGTATAATATTTTGAAATGAATATAACAAAGAAAATGCTAATATTAAATACTGGTTAAAGTTTCAAGTTTTTACGACTTGTACTTTTTGAATAATAACAAATATTTAAAATCATTTGAGAATAAATCGTTATTTTAAGCAATTTCATAAAAATGTTAATTTTAGACATTCATAAAAATGTTTTCTGAAAGTTCGCTAGAAATTGTTTATAGTTATAAAAAGTAAAAGTTATGGATAACATTGTGTTTAAATTCTGAACCTTAAGTATAAATATCAAAAAACTATCTATTTTCAACTACGAAATAACTCGTAAATTATCACGATTTTAACATATTTCAAGAAAATTTAAACTGCAATTTATAATAAATCTTGTATTAAATTTTCAAGATTTAAAACCTATCTATAACGGACCCTCTATTAAACAGATTCTCCTTATAACGGAAAATGTCAATAGTCCCAGTGCAAATAATATATGAAATTGGCCTTTCTATGATGGAAAATTCTTTACAACTGAAAAATGTTTGGTCCCAAATAATTCCGTTATAAAGAGGTTTTACTGTATTCCAAGAAAAAAAAAAATACTTAGAAAAATCAAAAATTTCAAATGTCTAGAAGTCAAAAAACTTCGAAAAGTTAAACATGTTTTTAAAAGTCTAATATAAACATTTGGTGAAAATTTCAAGTATTTATGGTTTTTCATTTTTGCTAAAATAAAATAAAAATATGGTTTTGAGTAAAAATGCCTTTTTTCCGTAATGTTTTTATGGTTTTTCCCTATACTTTTGAAAACTATTGAACATTTTCAACTTATGACTTGCCAGAGTACCAACTAGGTTTACTTTCCTTCTAGAAAAGTTACTACAAACATTTATCAAAGTACTTTTAATGCTCCAAAATGTGCAGTCAGATAAAAAATAAAAAAAAACACATATCATTGTAAAATCAATGCATTCATCACTCCGTTCAGAATCTAAAATGTTATACATATGTATCATATTTTATTGATTAATTATAAAAAATCAAACAAAATTAGGTGATCCTAATCAAAAATTATTCCAATAACCCTATCAAATCATTTTTCTTTTAATATTAAAGATGTTAACTAATTATACTATTATATAAATTTAAATGAAACTGTTAATTACCGATACTTTACAGTTTTTATTAAATTATTAACATTTTTTTTAAATAAAATAAAATATATGAGTTGGTCAAACTTAATACTCATCATAAAATATATTAGATACAATTTAATTTGCAGGTACGTACTTGGATGGAACTTTATGGTAATACACTTGTCAAGCCGAATACAAACAATTATCTTATCAAAAAATCTACTCAACTAATTGATATTATTACTGATGAAACAATAAGACAACAGTGTATGCCTGTTATACAATTGAGTTCTCTTAAATATAAAGAAAAAGACTCAATTGAAAATATATTTCAATATTGGAAAAAAAATTCTGGTTTTAACATATCTAAAATGTGGAACATGAGGGTTCGAAACTATTTGGGTACAAGGTACGATTATCGAAATAATTTATTTGATTGGGATTTGCATATGAATTTACATCATATTGATGGAGGCAATAGGATTACAAATCAAGAATACATCTATTGGCGGAACACTGGGGTAGCTTACACATTTTTGGAGACTGATTGCACTGAACCTAATTATACATTAGCTTTGGCTCTGTTGAAGAACGGTGACAAAATAACCGCAATGGACTATTTTGGTGATATTATAAATGGTCCATTTCCATCTTTTGGTCTATATTGTGAAGACAAGGATATGTTAAAGCTAGGTAATATGCAACCCCTTAAACGTTCTGTAGATTTGACAGAGAGAAACTTGACAAGGATGTTTTATGAAATCGAAAACCAAAAGCCTTATGAACATAAAGGCAAGGCTGACAATCTTGGAATAATTATAACTGAACTGCCTAATATAGAAGTCAAAGAATTACAACCTTCATCAACTCAATCTAAAGTCAAAGCTGAACACTACTCTAGTATTAATGTGAATAATGTGGAAATTAACTTTATTACTCGTACAGCGTTGACTTATCCAGCACTTGAAAGATATAAAAACTGTTTTAATGTAATTTATTGCGGTCATTCATTTTTTGAAAAAATGAATCCCAACATAGTATCAATGATTAAAGAAGAAGGTGTACTGTTGATGGAAACTCGAAAATTTATTGTTAACTATAAAAAAAAACAACACGACGAATTCAAACAAAAACTAATAGATTTTATGAAAAATTGTAATTGTGAATCACTAGAAGATATTGATGTAGTTAAAAACGCTGTAATTAAGTTAAATGTACGGAATAGTATAATATAATAGTTTATTATTAACAATTTTTATAATTTAGTTGACTTCTGAAACTATAATTTATAAAATACTTGATACCAGAATTTAGGTACACAATTAATTTTCAAGATTTGAAAAATACTAGATTATAATACTATAATATTTATTGTGAAATAGCTTTTGCTTCTTCCTTACTGGTCACCCCAGAAAGTAGATTCTTGATGCGTGCAATAGCTCTACCAGGATTCAACCCCTAAAATGGTAATATTTATAATTATTAATCAAAATAAATAAATTAAAATATTAAAATGCATACTTTAGGGCAAGTTCTAGTACAGTTCATAATAGTATGACAACGAAATACGGAAAATGGATCTCTCATTTTATCCAAACGTTCAGCTGTAGCATTATCTCTAGAGTCAATGATCCAACGATATGCCTAAAATTAATAAATAGAAAAATTAGATTAATTTTAACGGTTTACAATGATTATTAAATAAAGAAAACAATGATTATATTATAGTTTACAAAATTAATATCAGCAAAATATATCACTTACAATGGATCTTCTTAAATGCAATTAAGATAATTTAAAAAATAGTGTATTATCATTTATGAATTAAAACAAACCTTAACTGATATTTATCCGACATACAAGGATTAAAGCAAGTAATATACACAGTACATAATCACATGTGTAATAGACATTATTTTTTAATAATAAGATGTAAGTTACTAGAAAGCAGTAATCACTACAATTCACAACTACTCAAAATAAAAGTTTAAAACAATTTATACCTGCATAAGGACAGCAGGGCCCAAGTATTTTTCGGAATTCCACCAGTAGGAAGGGCATGAAGTAGAACAGCACGCACACAGAATACATTCATACAAACCATCCTAGAATGTATACATAAGATTTAATTTGTGTATTTAAAACACATAAAAATATCAGTAATTTATGATTTACAAGTTTCTCTCTATCATATGTGTGTTGCAAATGTTCTTTATTATTGGCGGGCTTTACATCAGTATGTAACCACGGTTCAATAGAAGCATATTGTTTATAGAACAATTTCATATCTGGCACCAAATCCTTAACAACATACATGTGTGGCAATGGATATATTTTCAATGGTTTAGACAAATCTGTATTTACACCACTAGATTGAACAATACAAGTTAAACATGACAATATGCAATTTAATAACGAAATTAGTTTTATAATGTTGAATACTAACCTAATACATGCCAATGTATTAACTCCACCAATATTCATAGCACAAGAACCACAAATACCTTCACGGCAAGAACGTCTGAATGTTAAAGTAGAATCCTCACTGTTTTTTATTTTGATCAAAACATCTAATACCATAGGACCACACCTAATTGTATAAACACAATTAAATGTATTTTCGAGCTTTAACATTATTTAAAATTATTATTTACGTGCTCAGATCAACTTTGTATTCCTGCATTTTTGGTTTGATTTCTGGAGTTTCTGGATTCCATCTGTACACTTGAACAGATTTAATTTTCGGTGATTTGTCTTCAGCAGTTGCATCACTTGCAGCTAGAGCCTTTGAAATATGGAGCTGCTTAACTTGCTGAAAGTAAAATGTAAGTAAAGGTTAAGGTGAAATTGCACAACATTACACAATTCAAATAATGTTTATTTTACCAACCTGTGTGAAGGGTTGTTTTAGCAAGCGTATAGCCGACATCTCTGCTAGACCTAAACCGGCCATGATTATAAAATTTTACAAAGGAAGAACGAGTAACGCACCAAAAATAGCGAATTCAAAACTTCAGAATAAGTTAGAACCGTAGTAATAATAATGAACTATTAGAACTGTATTCAGAGCTCAGGCTGGTCAGTGGTCAGATGTTTCTGATAAATAACATATGATTACACATAATTGATAATTATTGTCATACAAATCCAGTGTCGCCATGTTCTACTCGTTTAGTTATTTTTTTTTTTCAAATTCTTATTATAAATTAGACTTTGAAAGTACAAAACAGTAAACACCATCGCATATTTGCTAGCTTTCCAGTTCCTAATGTTCCTATGTCACTCTTAATATATGATATTTTATATTGAAACATGCAATTAGTCCTCGGAAATCAGAAGCTTGATACCATGCATACGAATTTCACCCGAAATCATGATTAAAGATAATGCATGATTAATATCTTTAATCGTGCCCAAAACTAGCCCAATTTAAAAAATTATTATATTTGGATAAATTTCTAGTATAATTCATATATAGCAGTTACATGAAAATTATAAATTTATGGACTTATAATGTATACGTAAATAATAAAATATAGTATCTATGAATTTATTTTACGACGAGGTCGAAGAATACTTGATAAGCACTATCATGATATGTCTCATTAGTCATTATTCATAGTATTTCATTTATTCATGATTCATGAAGTGGATTAGTATTTAGTGGACGTAGACCCATGGCCTTGGCCCTTGGGGCTTGGAATTTGAATAGTTATTATTTTATTAACACGAATTATGATTATTAATACGATACCTAATAATCTTACTTATTAATGATTATTAGATATTATTTATTGAAGCCAAAGAGAATGCCTTATAATATTCTTAGAATATTATTCTATAAACTAGTTATAATTATGGAGCGGATTTCAATACAAATTCCATTTTTTTTCTGAATGACCCTACATACAATGCTTTCCAAGCACAAAATTCGTTTCATGTATAATTGAATTAAAAAATCAAACTATCATCTTACAGTTTTTTTAATTTTTTGGCATTTTAAGTGCATTTTTAGATTTTTATGCATTTTTTCTTATGTTTTCTTATTTTTGCATATTTATGATATAATCAGAAAATTTTATATACAAATAATTTTGGTTCTTTCAAGTAGGAGCAGACAACAGTAATATCGGAAAATCCATTAAAAAAAATTTGATACCTACTACGTTTAAAAATAATATTGTATTTAAAACAATAAAAAATTTGATTGAGAAAGGCTGGTTAGATCAGTTTTATATTTATGAGGATGAATGACAGAATGTTAATGTAGAAAACATTATAAATCATAACATTTTAATATTTTACTATTTTAGGTATACGGTATACCTTTTAGTCAAAAATTTCAAGTGCCCATGTATGCATAAATGTCATTCAAATATTTAGAAAATTATTACTTACATACCTATAAAATGCTAAAATGTTTTGAGTTGATATGACAACTAAAATAAGAAACACTGTAGGGTTCGAATCCATATCTGGGTAAAAATGTTCTCCATTATTATTAGATAAACTATTGATAAATTTAAAAAATGACCTCCATAAAGTTCCTAACTTGACGAAATCACTTTTCAGAAAAGTTATAGCCTTATAGGCTTATAAAACTTCAAAGAAGAGAAAGAGAGAAAAGCACTCCTCCCTCATCAAAATTGTGTATTATACACAAACAATTAAAAAAAGAACGGGAGGGCCTCGCTTTGCTGTACAGTTGGAGTGCACCTCGTTTATAGGATAGGTCATTATTACAATGGATTTGTTATATTTGAATGCAAAGATAGATTATATACGAATAACGATTCTGAACGGAGTTAATATGTTTGTCTAAAATGTGTATATAATAATATAGTATTTTATATTTAAATTGAATTATAATGCAATTTCGTAAAAATTTAAATTTCAAACAGTCATAAAATTTTTTTCTTTTAAGTACGGTAGAAATTTTTTTTATATATTTTTGAAGATTAGCTTATGGACAACCTAGTGTTAAAATTTTAAACCTTAAGTATAAACAGAAAAATTTTTATGAATTTTCAACTACAAAATAACTTTGCAAATTTTGCAAATTATCGCGATTTTAACATATTCTATACAAATTTGAACTTTATGGGCTTATAAAAAAAATTTGAGTGAAACCATCTCCGATATTTTTTAGTTACAATTAGTATTACTTATATTTAATCCTTTAATTCATTTTCAAGAGTTTTTGGAAAGCCAAAAAAATTTTATAGATATTTAATAAAAAAAACTTACAAAAATCGAAAATTTAAATTGTCTATAAATAAGTCAAAATACTTTGAAAACTTAACCATGTATAGAGAACACTAATATAAAGATTTTGTGAAAATTTCAAACTGTTATGGTTTTTAGTTTTTGAGTTAAAGCATTTTAAAAAATGTATTTTGTAAAAACGTGATTTTGCATAAAATTTCCCGTTTTTTTGTAATTTTTTTATCGTTTTTTTCGATTTTTTAAAAAAGTATTGAAAAATTTGGATTTTTGATTTGCCCAAGTACTATCTACATTCACTTTCCTATTAGAAGAGATGCTGTTGAGAAAATCGAAGCATTTTTACTACCAAAAATCGTGTCCTCAGACACAAAAAAAAAAAAAAAACACACATAATTGTAAAATCAATAGATTCCATCATTCCGTTCAGAATCTAAAATTATAAAAACTGACGCAGATTGTGATTAATACATTAATACATACCTAATACATTTCTATATATTCCATGTTTCATTTAAAATCTAAAAAATGAAAAGGGATCTTCCGAAACACAATAAATTGATGTCATTGATGATATATTAATAAATCTTATTAATAAATTGCATAACCTTAATAATTACGTTATGATTTATAATGTCATAGATAATGGCTTTATTTAACTACCCTAATTGTCTAGATTTATTATAGGGAATACTATAATACTGAGTTACAACTGTTGTCTGTTTATAACTTTTTAATTAGTTATTTCAATTTTCATTATTTCTTTTTTTTTATTCTTTGTCAGGATAAAAATGTCATCTTTTTTTGTTATCTGTCCATATTTTTTACACAAAATAAAAGTATTCGGGGCTAATATAGAAGACAAAAATGATTTTATTTTTATTTTATTTTTCGAACAAATGGGTATAAAATATCTACAGATCAAGTTGTTTTAACTATTCAGAAACATACAATAGACTATTTGCTTTTAAACGATCTGGACGTATAAAAATAATTGTTATCGAAAAATGTGGTCATCGGAATTTTGTATTAAATATTATGTTATTCCAATTCATTGACTTTGGACAGTCTATCAAGTATCAGTTCAATAAATATGAATTGTCGTATAATTTTCAGGGATGTACTTGTAAATATTTTTTTGAATAAGAACCACGTATTACCATTTACCATTGATTATAAATAGTAGCATTATATTATTATTATTATTATATTTATAATCAATGATATTACTTAACTAATGATTTCTGTATAGACGCATACTTCGACAAATTTTTGTCTTACCTACTATTAGTACTGTTATACATATATATTACTAAATAAATTTAGCAATGGAATTTGATGGTCCGCGTCGCCACGGTTCTATGAGCAATACCTACATAATTTCAATACCACCGATATTTGGGTTCTAGTTGTACCTATACATATGTTTAACAATTCCATACAACTATACAAGTTTATAATTATATCCAGGTAAATAAGCAACATTTTTTATACTGCGAAAATATTTTTTTCCTGTATTTTTCCCCATGAAATACTCATTTACCAAAATACCAATAGCCCTTTTATAAAACAGTCTGCTAAAGTGCTAAGTACATACAACAAATATTAATAAATAATATGGAAAGATCGAGACATGGTTTGGAAAAAAAACGATTGAAATATAATGGGCTAGATCTAGTATTTACTAATAATGTTAATATATATTTTATGGTACGGCTCGTTCAGTCGTCCACCAAAAATTATTACTGTTTGCCCACACTGCATGCTTGTAGATAGCACATTAGATTATTATCAAAATTTGGATAAGAATCGTACGGAATATTATTGTTATTGTTATTATCATCATGTTAGTTATTTGTTTTGTAAACACACGGTCTTGCATGGAGCATATTTTTCCCGACACGAAAATGGCAACTCAAACATACCACTCACATATTGTTATGTCAACGTTGTCTGATTTGACACACGAATGAGTTGATAACAGAGCAACGTATTCATTTTTAGGCAATAGTTACAGCGTTGACTAACCGGCGCCAAGTCCTACACTAAGTCTGAATAAATTATGTTTGCACATTTCAGTCCGGTCGTGCAGACCCTCATCGGTACATTGTTCACGTGGGGTTTAACAGCCGTGGGGTCCAGTTTAATACTGGTGTTCAGCGGCACACAAGTAAGATCTGGGCTTTATTTTTTTTCATGTTTATTTTCAAAATATTATGTTTTTGTTTTTGGAACCGTCATTACTTACGTGACATAATTGTTGCAGAGGAAGCTACTGGATGGAAGCTTGGGATTTTCGAGTGGCGTGATGATAGCTGCATCATATTGGTCGCTGTTAGCGCCTGCAATTGAACTTGCCGCCCAAGACAGTACCTATGGGAACAACGGACAATTTTCGTTCATACCAGCGATGGTTGGTTTCTTGTTTGGAGCTTTTTTCGTGTACCTGTCTGATTTAATTATATCTTCATATGAAATGGATGTACTTAATTTACTAACACTGGGTAAATACTTTTTATCTAAAGACATTTTACTTAATAAATTGAGATTTTCTAAAACAAGTGTTGGTTAAAACTTGATTTAACAGCTGTTGAATTGGAAATTAATTAAAACTTTAACTGTAAGTTTTATCAAGTAGATATAATTTATAATGACATCATATTTGTGAAGTTATTTTTGATTATTCATTACAAATAATGTTAAAAATTGATATATAATGGTATAAAATATTTTAATGTATAGTTACTAAGTACTATTACTTTTGCTATATTGAAATCAAAAATAATTCATTGGTATTTTTGCTTTTCTTAAATTTAATAAAGATAAAGATTTTTTTTTTTTTTGCTACAAAGAATGAAAATAGTTCAGTTGATATTCAAATGTTTGGGAAAAAAAATCTTCATAAATTGAATCGGATAATTTTTATTATTTTACTTTTGTAATTAATTGATATATTTATAAAGTTATTTCTATGTATTTTAAGGAAATATGATTTTATTATTAATTTATCAATTTTTTTTTTTTTTTTTGTAGAAACAAACCAGTGTGCAAAAAAGAAGTTTAAATGTGATAACAATGCAGATAGTTTGTATTATAAAGATCATCCACAGTCATTGGAAACAAATAATGGTATAATAATTAGCTATCTGTATAATTTATAAAGTAAATTGATACACAAACTATGTATTTTCTTGTTCAAACGAAATGTGTTGTTAACTATCTATAGCTTATATGTAGATACCAATTTTTCAATGAATTTGAACAAATTTGGGTTTATTTTTTTCTTGAAAGGGCTGCAAATTTCTTTTTTATATATTATTGCATATTCATGTATATTTAATATATGTTTAATCAATGAATCATGTTTATAAATAATTATAATTATATCTGAAAATTATTCATCTCCAAAACAGTTAAACTATTTTCTAAGATAAAGCTGAAGTTATTTCAAATTAGCTAGTTACCAAACTCTAACTACAATAAATTGTCTTATAATTTATTATAACCATAGGCATACCTATCATCTGAGTTTATTATTTATTTATTTAATTCAAAATAATAGTAGAAATATTTACAAAATCATTTTAAATGATAAGTAATTCTAATGAATATTGTGAATAAAATTAATAAAATTCTAATGAAGAGAATATTGTGACTATTAACAATTATAAAATTATTGGATTTTTCTTGAAATTGTAGTTGATTTATATATGTTAAAAATATATATTTATTTATGTTAAAATAACTTGTACAATTATCATAGTTAGAGTTTGTAAGACTTTTTGAAATAACTAACAATGCAAACTGTTGAACTTCAATACTATTGATGTACATACAATAGTTATATAAATGTTATATTTTAATTTTTTTACGAAATAAACAGTATATTACTATTAATAATTTTTTTGGTAAATCGGAAAAGTATTTTCCAAAAGAAAAAATCTAAATCATTTTAGATTATAAAATATTAATCAATTATTAAATTAAATTTTAGTTACCAATTATCTTTTGTCTTTTAATTAATACTTTATACATTTTACTTTTTACATGATACTTATAACTAGGGTGTGGATTTGTATGTATTTAAAACTAAAAAATATTCAATTAAAAATACACAATATGTAAAAAAAAATTTTAATAAAAATGTAACATATAAAATACATTCATACATAATACATTTAAACTAAATATGTCGGATTCTTATTATTAAACTATATATTAAATTTAAAATTATATACTTACCAACGAAATTCATTGAACTAATTCATTGAGGGCACACATACAAATCCGCTCCCGGGTTATAACCTATATTGTGATTAATAATAATACAATTTATATATTTCTACAATGTCATTCAAATTTCTATATTTTGGAACAAAAGATAATTATTTATAAATACTGCAGAAAAAGAAAAACTTATTGGTATCTTATATGTTCTAAATATTTACTAATCAAAAAAACCTATGAAAAAGAATACTATAATTTTTAATAATTTAATTAGGTATTATTATAAAAAATAACTGATATTTTATTGTTATTTTTGTTTGAACATCTGTTGTCTACTATATACAATATAATTTCTTGTTATATGATAGGTTGACAATCCTGTAATTATTATAATTTTTAAATCAACTATTTATTTTTATTTGCTATTATTAATTCAAATAAATTAAAATTGAATAAGAAAAATAATAATTACATTTTTTTTAAATCTTATGTATTTTACTTTTTATTTTGTATAAAATATTGTTACAATGAAATTGATTTTTAATTATATGGCACTCATATTATAATAAGTTAATTCATAATACATATTTTGTTTTAATTAATAGTATACTTATGAATTTTCTTATCAAGTTGAACTACATACAATTCTTTACAGACATTCTAATTAATATTTTTTTTTTAGAGATGTCAGAAGCTCGTCAACGTTGTTATAAATCTACTCATCCACCCCCAGAATATACAGAAATAGAATGCGATAACGAAGTTAAAACGTGCAGTTGGAAACGCATACTTTTACTTATAATTGCTATTACTGTGCATAACATTCCAGAAGGCTTAGCAGTTGGAATAGCCTTTGGGGCAGTTGATTCTTCTCCATCTTCTACTTTTAATAGTGCCAGGTAAGTTATTTTTAAGATATTAAGCTACTTCTTGACATATTATGTAATCCATATTAGTGGTGGGCATATCCGGATTTAAAAAATCTGGATTATTCGGATTTATTGAATCCGAATTTAGTGAATCCGGATTTGACAGGTTATCTGGAGTATCCAGATTATTCAATTCAATTTTGCTGTTCGATATCTCATACACCTCAATAACATAAATTTTTGAACGGGTATTTATATTTCTGATGCATTCAACTACCTGTTTTGTGCTTAGCAATAAAAATAATTAATTAATCTGAATAATCCGGATACTTCGGAAAATCCGGATTTGAATATTCGGATAATCGGAAAATTCAGATATTCAGATTTGATGCCCATCCCTAATCCATATCATCTGTTTACCAGGACATGGTTCTTTATAGATTATTTATTATTATTGTAAAATAATACATATTTATGTTATATTGTATAATATTACATAAGTAATAGGTTCCTAGTACATCGTATATATACTATAACCTATGCAAGTCCAACATTTAGTCTCTATTTCTTCAACTTTTAACTCTTAACATAGTTTCGGTCAGCGGCCACTCATGACTTGAGCGGTCAAAAATTATTGCAGCCTGACAAATTTTACTCAATTACTCACAGAGCCAGTCCTGCGCTTTACTTATTATGTTTGATTTTCAAATGATGACTGAATGTATTAGTTTTTAAATTAAGTTTTTTTTTCTATAAAACTCTTAGTGTTAAATCAGTACTAAATGTTTCATATGTGTGATTATTTAGATAGAAAATTGGACTCAAATACTTTAGGTACGTCAATTTCTAATGTTCTATAAAGTTTACCTTAGTGTAAGAATAATAGAAAAACTTCTAAATAATATTAATTCTCTCCTACAACATTTATATTTACTTCTATAAAATTAGTATTATCATATAATACATATGCAAGACCTACCAAGTTGTTTTACCTGTGTTAAAAATGTGCCACAAACATTTTATTTAAGACATTTTTTCAAAATCTATGATTTGACAAAATGTATATAGTTTTCTCTTATTTAAATTAATATTAGTGAATCATTATTTCCTAAGTTGTTTAGGTTATGCCTGCATTTGTTAAGACAAAACTACTTTTGTAAAAAATTATTTTTTCAAAAGCAATAATTCATTATTTTAAGTTTTACATTTTTTAAATACTATTGCTATGACACCACCACCAAAGATTGATGCCCAGGACCAGTATCTTACCAAATTTTTAAAGTAACTGCTACTAGATAGCGCTATAAAATATTAAAAAAACATTAAAATATTGCGATTAAGATTTGATGGTAAATGATACTGAACTTTGAAGTTTTTGTTATTGTGTATTATTAATTATTATTGAAATAATATAAATAATTTTTATACATTTTTCAATTATTGAACATTGCTATTTTAACTATATATATATATAAATTTATAAATTAAATGAAAAAAATCTAAATATTAATATAAGAGTCTAATTAGAGGTTTTTGCCAAAGGTCAATATTTAATATTATTTATTGATTAATTTTCACCTTAGATGATCAAATAATAATAGTTATAATTTGGAAAACTACATGTAATATTGTAATACTAATACAATTATGCAACCCAAATAAATTATCAACCGTATCATACTATATTAATTGCATATTTTACATACTAAAACTTAAATGTAGGTGTGTAGCAAATTCAAATATTTAGTAAAATAAATAATAATCTGATAATTGTTGAAATGTAATCTTTAATCATTTATTAGATTATTGAATCATCAAATGTTATTTCTGTATGCCTTTTGGATCATTTTTGTACTAAATATACTTAAATATAAATATATAATATAAATTATACTTCTTAACTGTCATACAAGTCAGAACATTGAAATTAACCTACTTTCTTAAGATACATTTTATTGTATACAATTTATTTCATTATAATAAATAATAATACACCATTAGAGCATGTCTTCTTATGATATTTTATAAACTAGTATGTTTTTTATACTACACTATACTTACATAAATAATTATTAGTAAATAAGTACTAATTTTTGACATACTTTTTTAAAAATTGTTTTATTATTAAGTCCTTTACATCAGTATAGTACCTACATCCAGTTGTTTATTGCTTCCAATGATTTCTTTTGGTGATAAAATATAATATGTACCATAATTATTTTTGTTGTCATAGTTTAAAGATATGTCATGATGCAAAGGGGGAATATATAAAACATATTGAAGGGGATATGCGGGTGGTCTGTTCTTGGAAAAAGGGATGTCTTAATATCCCCCATATTTAATCATGTCTAATAAATGTATCCAAATTTCGAAAACTGTTTGCTACCAAGGTTTTTTTTTCTCACGTTTATCATCTATTATTAATTTCTATAAAACACAAAATAGTATGTGTAATTATATTATTAATATATTTATAATATTATTAATATAATATAATTATGTAGTATTTTCAGACCTTGGGTTATTCCACTTAAATTTATATGTTATACATTAAAATCTGGGTAATAAATACAAAAAGTATGAAATGATGCGTTTTTTACTTTTAATTTAATTTTGTTCAAATTAAAATACCTAATTTTTTTACATTTAATGTTATCTAATTTATCTGTTTAATATTATTTCGCGTGTTTTAATATATTGACTTCACATAAAACCGATACTTAATTGATTCAATGTTTATATAGGTACAATAAATTATTAATAACAATTTTCTTCTTAGTACTTTAGAGGAGACAAAACATTCCTTACAAAAATGTTCATTCAAAAATACGATTCTTTGGGATCAAGAACTCTAATAAAAAACTTAGGCACTTATTCTGTTAACCCATTCAAATATTTAATTGTCTACAGAATTTCATGTACAAGTAAAGCTAAAAAGCATTTTTTTTTTCGTCATTCATGTGTGATTGTTTAAAACATTAAAAAGGCAAAACAGGTTTATTGGCGTTTTGTCAGAGCGCCAGCAGGTGCACCTATACGTCCCCCACCAATCTACCCTCTCTACTACATGACCTGCTGTCCCGACTAAGATCCATTATGTGAGTTTTTGTACGCGCGCGCGTATGCGTGTGTATAAAATATAAATTTGTATGTACATAAATAAATAAGTATTAATAGTATATAAGTACGAGTGTGTGTATACTTAAGCTATGTCTGGAATGCCGCTTCATACCTCATTTCATCACGTTTTTGACCACCATTTTCTTCCTTTTATTTACTGCCGCGTACTTACTGTTCCCTTTGTCTGTTCTGCTTTCTCCAGATCGTATAAAAAAAAAAAAAAAATGAATAATTAATATTGATGATACACCATGATGTCGGAATGTTCAATATAACTGCAAAATTAAAACTGTTTACTAGTTTCTTTAACTTTTTTACTGACTACATCTTTTTTTTTTCTTTTTTTTTTCAAAGTTTTGATAATTGTATATTTTTTTATAAAAACCAAATATAGATATCGCTTTGGTTTTGTATAATATACATTCTCGGTTCATTCAAAAACAATTTTTGCTTTAGATAGGTACTAAAATGAGGTTTATAATACCTACTATTTGGAATTTGCATATTATACTTTGGAAAAACATAATTATACACCTACTTTATTATACGAGTAATTAAACACGTTGTGTTGAATTTTATACGTATTCCATTATAACGTTTCAATGCCACTCACAAGGCTATAAGTAATTAAATTAAATATTTTTTTCTTAAAAACATTTTCATGCCGCTCGATATCATAAGGATATTTGACGCAGATTATGTATCTATTAACGAAGATCATTCATGAATAACCCTGCCAGCAATAGATTTTAAGAATGACTCGATAAAAAAAATCTATTTAATTAAAACGTGTATGTACTTACACGCTAAATTTTAACCAAATGTTCTTTATATTAATGTACAGCGTTGAAAATTATCATTGCTGTCGCATTTGATTTAAGTTCAAATTTATTGATTTATATATTATACCTATATATTCAGTAGAATTGTATACTTTAGTTTTATGTATTAATGTATTGAATGATTTGAATGTATTAAATACAAAATAAGCAAATCGAAAATAAAGTTAACTTTTAATTTAGTTGATGTACATTTAAAAATTAAAATGTAGCTTCTTTAAAATAATTTCACAGCATACTTAATAGTGACATAATTGATGTAATAACTATTACTAAGTGTTTATTAATACTTTATGTTATGCATAATATATGTATAAACTACTTATGTTTTAAAACACATGGTTGGATGAATGGATGAATGGTGGGTGTGGTCGCGTATAGTAGTATAGTAGTTTTTTTCAATGTGTCTGATGTGTCACATTTATATTTCAATAATTAGGCAATTTTTTTGTCAAATATTAACGGAGATAACAGAGTATTATGTCTTAAATGTGTTGGTTCATTTGTATTAAGCATTGATGTTTTGGATGAATTCGGATTAATAATTATGATGTCATATTTTCCATAGAATTTCTCAAGTGTTATTTCTGCAATATGTCTTTTGCTGTCCTTTTTAATATTTAATTTGTTTTAATTCTAGTTAAAAAAAACTATTATGGATTGACCAGTATAGATTCTATAATAATGCACAGTAATTAATAAACAATAGTAATTATATATATTTAATGAATAATGGTAATGCGTAGCTTATGCAGGTGGACGTATAATACTTTGTTATGATTGTTATGAATTATTATTGTTTGAATGCAATCTATACATTTTTATAGTAGAAGCCCTTAAGACATTATTTCATTGAGTATATATTGTTTATTCGATGTATTTTTAAAATCGAAATTCGTAGCTTATTTTATTATTATCGTTCTCAATTAGTCTTAAACCATATTTAGCATACATGCTAGATTAGCACTAAGTATACATACTTAGTGATAAAAATTTTAGAGACTGTTTCAATTCTTATTATTTTTTTAAACGTGGTGCTCGAACTGCTCAAAGAATTATACAGTAAACCTACAAGTAGCCCCTGTATCATGGCTAGATTCTCGGAAAGCAGTATAGGCGGAGTGTACGACGATGATGTCTAGCTGCCAGGAATGTTTGCAATCACGCCGTATACCGGTTCCCCTCTCCTCATCTCTTTTTGCCTTTGTAATATTGTTTATATATAATATACATGTACTTGCGAATCCCCTTCTACTTCGTCAGTTTTATCATCTTTTTTTTCTATAATGTCTTTTCTCTCTTGTTCTTATTCTACATTACTATGATTGTGAACGCAGTACAATTTATGGTGTATTGTTATTAGCGAGTCGTATTTTTTCTTATTAGAATATCCAGGTCGACGGTGACTTAATGTAGTCAGGTGCGGTTTCAGAGGTTAGCAAAAAGAAATAAAAAGTATTGAACAAAATGGAATAGAATGTTCTTTGATCTGAATTCGCCCATATGAAAGTAGCCCCTTCTTTGTTATCTCAGCTTTCAATATCCCTCGTCCCAAAGGAATCCGCCTACCATTTGATGTTTACGTTACTTATCTGCGGTTGATCAAAATATGTACAAAAGTATAGGTAACTCATCTAATTTATATTAGCCTTTGGTGGCTGTAGCTACGTTAGATAATAGACATTTTGTTATAATTTTTTCATACTTTTTTTGGGGTTCTGCTGTTTTTTCGTCTAAATGCAAGGTGCAGTTGGGAAACGGTATTGAAAGAGGACAACCAAAATATATTATATGTATACAATACAAGGCCCACTTATTGTTTTGAATCACCAATTTCGCTAAGCGAGTAACATTGCTTATGGAGCTAAGATATCTCAGACGAGTAGTAAAAATGTTAAATATGCGTCAATTTTTGTTGATAAAATCAAGAAGATGTGTTTGAATATAGGAACACCTGATACATAATTGTATGTATCTTTCCTCAAACGTATTTAAGTACTAAAATTAGTCGGTATACTATATTTTTAAATGTCATATTTTATTCAGGTATTACTATTTTCTTCAAAATATATAGTATTATGTATCAATTATTTTTCCACCATGTATTAAGGCTTTTATGTCTGGTAATAGGTAATATATTTTTTTACTCATAGAAATCAAAACTTAACTTATTTATTTTGAAACCTGATGTATGGCATATTGTAATAGTTCTTAGCTCTTGGTAAATTTTGTTATTGACATTTCATAAAATTATAATTTTTACCATACATTTCTTTTATTAATAATTTTACTATTTTATTGATTGATTATAAGTTTTAAACCTTTTACTGTTATAATTGTTAGGAATTTATATAATATGACATTTTTAAATTAAATTTTTGAAAATCAAAATTTTAAGACAAATTTGATTATTAATTCACATTTTTATACTCCTATTGAAAATAGATTAATTGATTAAAAAAAATACATAATCGTCTGAATTTACACATCATAAAATGTTTGTTAATCAATTATTTCTGTATAATAATAGATAAATAGAGTCGAAAACAGATTTATTCATTATTTTAGAAAATAAGGTGTACGCTTATTAGTTATTGTAGTTACAACTTAGTAATTACATACCTAGAAAATTGAATTTGTAAGTTTTATACTGTCATTTTTTTTCTTCTCTCTAGTCACTGAAACAATTATTTCTGTAATTATAATTTTGATATACATTTATAAAGTTCTTAATTAATATTTTCTCATTTCTGTATTAAGCTATACAAACAATTTTCATACTTAACTATATTTTATTCTGCTATTTCCAATGCTAGAAAGTCCATTGAACAAAATAATTAATGAATCTTCATTACGTTAATCTATTAATAATAAAATTAAAGTTTTTGGGTGACATAGTATAAGAGATTCTCATTGTGTAAGACCTTGTATAATTACTTCAGAAAAGTGTAATCCTATACAAGTGTAGGGGTATTTAATAAAATTAATTTCCTATAAATGAGTGTTATTTAATTGTTTGGTGTGCATATCAAGAGGAATATTTTACAATTTAGTTGAAATATTGCTACAAGTATAAACTGAAAATAATTTTTTTTACAATATTCTTATTTTTGATAGATTGTTTTTTATTCCAGGGAAAACAGATTGCGTAAAATAATTTGCCGTATAGAAATTCAATATTATTATACTTTAATAAATTGCAGTAAATGGTAATTGTTAAAACATTTCATACTTAGGTATCACATATAGTAATATAGTATTTAATATAATATATAGGTAGGAGGTTAAATTTATAATGTATTCATGGCCATTTCCTGATAACTTATACATATTTTAAAAATCTAAAACATGTGTTTTATTCAGCCATAGCCATTTTCCCCAATCATTGAAATACCGTTTTCCTCTATTTACGCACCATGTATGCACTTATCGATTAACCATTTTCAAATAAAATAATCCACAGTTACATAGGAATATATATACTATTTTTGTAAAATTGCCAAATTTAGAAACACTAATGGGTATACTTATTATATATGTATATTTGATTTTCATCAATTAGCAATATTAAATATTGAAATAAATTACAAGTAGGTACTTACATAAAATTTTAAAATGCTTTTTAAATGAAAAATAATAAAAAAAACAAAATATTAAAGTTTTAGAATTTTTTCTTTTTTAAAGTTATGTATTATTTTTCTACAACTTATCATTCACAGTTTTCTTTTCTGGTAGTCTGTTGATTAGTATAAATGTAAGTCCAGAGAAGTATGACTGTTGAAAAAATATTTGGAGGAAAAATGACAGTGGACAAAAATAGTATTTATATTTGTGAAGGGCATAGGAATTTTTATTTTCCGGAGGAAACTAGACAGCGGAAGAAAACGTTATCTCATTTTTGTAAGAAAATAGAGTCCTGCCCTTTTATTCAATATTCATTAAGTATAACTGCTATTTTTTTAAACTATTAATTGCTAAAACGTATTGTTCTATTTAATAGTCTTCAATTTTTCTTTCGTTATTTAACCATGTATCTATGTAGAAATAACATTTATAATAAATGCTATATAGATATCGTATTATATCCTTCTTAATATTTTGCATATTATACGAATTACTACACCAACACAAGTGTACTGTAGAATTATAAATATATTGTTAATTGCAGTTGGTAATTATGGAAGTGTATGTATATTATTTAAAAGTCGATCACATTTCATTGGACCACCCAAGTTTTAATAAATCTGATTATTATAATAATAATTATGTTACCCGAATGTTTATGACACTATGTTGAGGCCATTAAACTTTACGGTGAATAACTATTATCTTCGTGCACACAACTCCACTTATCGGTCTACTTCACAGTTTTTTCACACACTCATTTGAGCTTATTCGTGTGGTCACGTGTTATGCGAGAACCCGTACAAATAACAATGTAGGTAATAGGTATATCTACCTTATTCCGTTCTTCTTTGGTTTGTGTATCAGTGAAGTGTGTATCATGTACTAAAGATATGGCCAAAGTCTTAAATGATTATAGCGTAATTTATAAAAGTTGTCATTAGTTAATGGCATTATTGAAACATGCACGATTGGGAAGACATTACCTATTAATGGTTTTGTTTGATTATTGTATAATTTGTCTTATATAATACCAGCTTACTAAACAACTTTATTTACATTATAAAATGTATTTAAATATTTATTTAAAGTGCATTGGTTTTTTGCACTGCGTACACATTATTATATTATGTTATACACATTATTATAACTTTATATTATTATGTAGTTATGAATAAAGTATATAATAACACTAGCGGTATAATTTTGTCTCAAATTAATATACATGAGAATATGCTTGTCTTTCATGCACGATTGATAAATATACCATCACTCAATCAAACTGTACTTTAATTATTAATATAAATCTATTTTACGAATCATCTAAAATGTTGGTCAATTGTATACAAGCTGCAAATCATTTGAAGCATATTGTATTGGTTATTACCACGATTATCTACTATTAGAGTAAACGCAGTAGAATTATTAACGCAACTATATTATAACACGGGAACATTGGGAAATCATCATCATTTATCTACCATGTCTGTAAAATTGACTACCTGCACACTTTGTCATGGTTACAATATTATTATGGGGCGAGCAAGATGTGGTTAAGGGATAAGTGGTGCATTCCTGTTGTGTATTTATAAGCGCATTGCCATTAGTATATAAGTGCACAATGGGCATAGAAGAACCGCTTATATACCGTGTACATAGATACATAATACACATGTGTTCGTATGCCATTCCAAGAACTGTCAACGTCCGTCATGGGCATGGACTTCTCCACACCCATCATACTTTACCATTCTTGTCTTTCCCCGTATTATCGTCAGCTTGTATCAACCCTCTTGTTGTAACAAAACAATTAGACATCAGAATTATAGTACGTGGAATGCACTATATAATACGTAGTGAAAATCTTGGATTATGTAACCATTAAGCTTTTCCAAAATTTCACTATTATGTTTCTATATATGATTATCGGTATTTTTTTACTTTTGTTACGTCACGTACTACAACGTCTAAGAATTCCATTTTTTTATTTTATTTTTTTACTTTAATACTTTATCATAAGTCATAACAGTGATGTAATTTTAGTGGAAGCAAGGGGAGGCATCCTCCCTCTTGTCGTCAGCCATAAGCTGGTGGTGGCTGACGGACTGGGTTAGGGATGGTGTCTGGGTACTTATGACCTTATAATGGGCCGCCAAAATGATTCGTGTCATAGATAAGTACAATTTAGTTACCTTCTACAGTTTACTACAACGTAGTACTTATGTATACCCGGTCGAGTGTTACTGCTGGGTAGCTACTCCTTATTATCAACTTGTACTTTTTTAGCTCATATGCTTAATGTAACTACTATTACAGATTGTATATACCCTAATAAATGTTAAAAAAATGTACACCTATATTGTTGATTATTTTCTTTACTAATTTATTGTTTGTTTTGTTTTATTGAATTTAAATACATTATTAAAATTAATAACACATATCTTAGAGGTAATTTAGGTATTACTTTCCCTTCACGTTGATTTTAGAAATAATTAAGTTATTCTAATCTTTGGCCTAGACAATAAATATAAAGTTCTGTGAAGAGTTATTAGTTTTATTATGGGCCTGTCAAACTTATTATCCCTTCCATCCCTTATAAATTGAAATTATGCCACCATGTCATAACCGTGTTATGCCTGTTATGGTGTTGTCCATTTAATTACAACACTCGTCAGTCATCATATTATAATATCCACACCCAAATGTACGTTTATTTTTTTTATTAACTATTTATCGACTTTAAAATATAATTTTAATTATCTAAAAGCTTGGTTTTTTTTTTTTGATTGAAAAATAGTAACATAAAAAAATATACAAACAAGACTTAAATTTTGGTTAAATGTTATTCGTACAACATTAAATGCATATAATAACCAAAATTCGTATACCTATATACGAGTATTTATACATAGTTACTACGAAACAAAATACATTTATAGCTTCTCTCTCGGAATCTAAAATATGTATTTATGGACCGTTGTATATTATGATAATATAATAGTTAATAATATTGAATCACCCACGCGTCACTGTGGCGTTTAAATACGTACGATACGGAGAGTGCGTTTTACTGCATCCGGAGCGTTTATATTAGATTCAGTGTATTGTGCAACGGATAGTGTTCAAACACTATATTATTGTATCCACTTGTCGACAATCCATTACAATTAGCTCGGATATACTCGATATACACCGAACGAGCCTGCAGTGTGCGTGCAATGAGAGAACATTCCGGAAATTCTTTTCGTGGCTTCTTTAGGGAATGAACTAGTTTGTATTTATATATCTACATAAAACACGGGCATGTGTGTGTGTGTGTGTTTGTGCTGGGAGGAGTCTGTCGGTCTCGTCGTTGTCGTCGTCGTCGCGGCGCGTAAGAACAGCGCCGCTGTTGCCACACGGGTTTTGCCGCGCGTACTTTACGTATTTCGGCGAGGCGGTGGCGGCGGCGAATTCGGAGAAACGTATGGAAAAAAAAAATGTATGTATAATATAACATTATAGGACCATGCTAGGGAACGAGGTGACGAAGTAGTAGCGGAGGGGGGAAAAGCGAAGAAAAAAAAACATAATAATAAAATAAGAATCTGGTTTTTCGGCCGCGTGTATTGATTTCTCGAAAAAGGATCACCTCTCTTTCTCTTTCTCTCTCCCTCTCTCTCTCTCTCTCTCTCTCTCTCTCTCTCTCTCTCTCTCTCTCTCAAATACAATCACGTCGTTATCGATCAAAAAGCTTATTTATTAACATATTTTGTTGTCTACCTCCTTTTGTCGGGGCACCCCGTGCCGCCGCCCGGCCACGGCGAAGACGACGACTACGGCGATGGCTGGGCAACGATATATATTTAATTATTTTTAATGCTCTCTCTTGTTGTTGTCTGCACGCGCGTTAACCCCAAATTTCGCCTCTAACCGTATATAAATATATATTTATTATTATTATTTTCTTCCCATCCGGAGCGCTCGCGCTCGCCGTCCGTCCGTCCGTTTGCTGCTCGCGTTTATAGGACCGGTTGAAAAATGTGTATAATGTATATATATTGTGTTCCCAACGCGTTAAAAAGCGGACGCCGACGCCCGCCCCCGCCGACGCCGCTGGATAGTGTTTGTACCACCGATGAGACGGCGGCTGCGGCAGAAGCAGCCTACACTGTATAATATATAATATTATATACCTACGTATATGTGATCCGCGCCAAATCACAGAGGCGCCTTAGTCGTCGTTTTACAATAATGTTAATCACTGACGCCGCCACACGTTCACATAATAATAATAATAATAATAATACCATCATTGGATCGTAAACAAGCCCAACTAATCTCTCCCCAATACGTTATAATATTACGTATTATACAATATAAGTCGCGTCCTTATTATCATAGATGCAATATGAGATTTTTAGTTGGGGGACTACATTTTTTTTAACACCATTTCATTAATCAATTAATATACACTGGTCTTCATTAATAAAAAAATAAAAATAAAAAATGGCACAACAAAACTTTTAAATTAACAAAAAAACTCTTAAATTTATACATTTAATGGGAATATGTGATATTTATTGTAGATATTAAAAATTTAATCCTGATAAATTTTAAAAACAAAATCTATTTTATAAAATTTTTAATGTTATTGTAAAAATAATATTATTTTAAGTATAGGCACCTAATAACATTTTTATTTTTCATTTTAATCGTGATTTCAATTGAGGGGGCTAATTTGTATGTTGAGCTCCCTCCCCCCAATTGCGCTTATGCTTATTATACTATTTATGCATATTATTAAAATGCGACCGTGTTCTGATCCCGTGCTCTGCCCGCCCACCAATCGTCTCTCATGTACCTATTTTATAATGTACACACTCGCTGTCGCGTCTTTGTAGTCGTTGTTCGGCGGTGACACCAACACTTTGTCTCGTCCAATGCTTTCTCCTCGATCCACATTACGCGTGGTTGTTGAAAATCTCACGCCCAAAGGAACCATCTCTACCCAATGCGCGGTACATAAAAATAATATTAATATATATATAGGTTTCGTGATCGGGAACAATAATCGTTCCGATCGAGGGTTATATACTATATAGGTATTATACATATATTATACATATTTTATACACATCGTTTTACTATACCAGATATCAGACAAGATAGCTAACGACTTCCCATCACTATTCGTACTTAAGGCTTATACGTAACACTCATTTTAATATTGTTTAACACATCTATCAATTTTTTCCATCATAATATCATGTTTACTATATACGATGACTTATACTTATGATTATACAATATCAATATGATTACCCGATTACTATTTTATAATTATTTTTGTCATCACATAATAATGCTGACGTTAATAATATAAAAAAGAACTGGTGGGCCTCACTTTGCTGTACAGTTGGGGGTGGAGTGCACGTCGTTTATAAGATAGGTCATTATTACAATGGGTTTGTTAAATTTGAATGCAATGATAGATATCATTGTATACAAATAACGATTCTGAACGGAGTTAATATGTTTGTCTAAAATGTGTATATAATAATATAGTATTTTATATAGTATTTATATATTTAAATTGAATTACTATGCAATTTCGTAAAAATTTAAATTTCAAACAGTCATAAAATTTTTCTTTTAAGTCCGGTAGAAATTTTTTTATATATTTTTGAAGATTAGCTTATGGAAAACCTAGTGTTAAAATTTTGAACCTTAAGTATAAACAGAAAAAATTTTATGAATTTTCAACTACAAAATAACTTGCAAATTATCGCGATTTTAACAAATTTTATACAAATTTGAACTTCATGATCTTATAAAAAAAATTTGAGTGAAACCATCTCCGATATTTTTTAGTTACAATTAGTATAACTTATAATTAATCCTTTAATACATTTTCAAGAGTTTTCGGACAGCCAAAAAAATTTTATAGATATTTAAAAAAAAAAAAACTTACAAAAATCGAAAATTTAAATTGTCTATAAATAAGTCAAAATACTTTGAAAACTTAACCATGTATAGAGAACACCAATATAAAGATTTGGTGAAAATTTCAAACTGTTATGGTTTTTAGTTTTTGAGTTAAAGCATTTTAAAAAATGTATTTTGTAAAAACGTGATTTTGCATAAAATTTCCCGTTTTTTTGTAATTTTTTTATCGTTTTTTTCGATTTTTTTAAAAAGTATTGAAAAAGTTGGATTTTTGATTTGTCTAAGTACCATCTACATTCACGTTCCTTTCAGAAAAGTTACTGTTTAAGAAAATCGAGGCATTTTTACTACCAAAAATCGTGTCCTCAGACACAAAAAAAATAAAATAAAAATAAATACACATCATTGTAAAATCAAATAGATTCCATTTCTCCGTTCAGAATCTAAAAAAAGATCCAAATTTTAGTATTTTTACAACCAAAATAGGAGGTGAGCTTACTTAACAAATAATCACCCAGTGTATAGGTACATTAAAATTGAATGGTTGAAAAATATTTCATCGGAAATAAAAGCTTGTGTTCATGTGAATATGTGATGGTATATTATGACGATTGTTGAATCATTCGATGTCCAGGCACATCGAAATCGAAGATTATTTAACAACGTGGAAAGAACGTCCCATTTTATTCGACCCAAGAAAATAATACAATAAAATATATACTATTAAACTAAATGTAGACAAAGTAAAATAAAAATAAATAGAAATACCGGTTAAATCTTGTCTATTATAGAATATTGCATTATCTCGTTGTTTTCAGTTAGAAGTGACAAAAAATAAATAAATATTCTTCGCTATCCGGGTGATTGGTCCATACAGGGGATCTGATATTCTGATGTATATCGAAAGAAAATTGTTTCACGACTAGAATATTAAACAAATTGCACGCAAAATTAATCATTGACACATGCCGAGGACCATCTTCTGTCGCGTTAAAAATCCGTTACGAAAGACTTGCGCATTACCTATTATGTTTTTAAGCCCTTCATGTGAATCTTAACGCAAGATTGATTTGTGGTGTGTTTATTTTGGTTTGTATTTCATCCTGAATATATAGTTGGTCACAGATTGACAAACCGTAATGACTGCCGTGGTTATGGTGTGGGGGAAGGAACAAAATATTTAAGCACTGGGAAAAGCCGCTACAGCGGATGTGGGTATGCGCGGGTGTAGTTGTTATCGGCCATAATTAGTACATATGCAATATATTATAAAACTTGGTAATACATATGTCATATATATATATATATATCTCAAACTACGGAATCATTATTTCGACATCACAATTTTCCCAAATGTTCCATTTTCACAAATTGTTTTATTCAAATTAAACGGAAAAACTTATAATTTTATTTTTTTTTTCGATTATTTTCGGAAAGCGGTATAATAACAACGAAACGTTGATGAATAGTATGCTAATCAAGAACCTATTTTTAACATATTCTTGACAGTTTTCTGTAATAGAGATGCATGCTATGCTCTGAATCGCTATACGAATGCAGTTATTTATCGTTCTTTTTAATTTTAAACAATATGTTATTATACCTAGCTAAGACTGGTGGTTCCAAGTGTAAGTTCTTCATTATGTTAGCCCGTATATACGGTGCCCAAACAACACTACTTCACAATTATATATTATCTTGGTTTATGTATACATTTTTTTAGGAAAAAATCCTATACTTAATCATCAATATTTGTGAAATTATACAACTAATTTTATCAAAATTTTCCGGACGGAATTTAATCTTGTTTTTAAATTAAAAATGAATTCTTTGTAATATTTGTACCTTTGTGTACTTACTTGCAATCCATTCGAGAAATTATATAAGACTAATTGCCGTCTGAATTCACTTCATCGTGAAGAAAGTGTTTACAAAAGGAAAACAAAACCAATATTTTTTTGCATCACCCATAACAGCCAAAACTTAAAAAACTATAAGTTAGTATAACTGCATTTATTAAGATGCCATACCTATAGACTATGATTATTTTTAAGCCTTATATTATGGTCTATGGATTTTATTCATCAAATACTATATTTATTAATACAGTTAACTATTAATAAGTTTTATACTTTAAATATTTTTGTATTTTTCATAGAAGTTGCAATACATAAAATGTACATTTTATACACTATGCATTTAGTCTTGAATATTAAAAGCACGTTGTTCTTTCTAATTTTTTTTTAAATATCGCTAATTGGAGAGTAACCGGTTGATCGCTCTCTCAATTCGCAATTATGTGTTCCGTTTTTTTTTTGTTTTCAAGATCTAGATTATTCATCAGTAAAAGTGCGTTCATTGGGCGGCATATTTTCTAGTTTTAAATGCCTTTAATATACTTGGGTTTCATAGTAATGTAATGTTTATCGGTTTATAATATACTTGCAGCCTGTAAAAAAAATTCACATTTATATACAACTATATAATTCTTTACGTTTCTAGGAAAATACGCATTAACATAATATAAACTTGTCAACTGAACGTGTAAATTAGTATTATAACGAAAAATGAATCATTTGTGCTTATATAACGATAGTTAATATGATGTTTCACTATTTAATTATAAAAATAATCAGTGGACCACCAATAATTTGCAATTATTATTTTATTTTTCAAATAAAATGTATATGCTAAAATGTTATTATTTCTTATGAATCTTGTTAGAATTTGAATTACAGTCACTAAAAAGCTTTGTTAGAATTCAGTTGAATGTATCCAATTCATTTCAATAAAAACTGTTTAATTTTTTTTTTAATTCTGGTATGCTCAGTTTTTATAAAGTTATCACAGTTTAAAATCCCTATAAGTTTTGTGCACAATAAATTAACAACTCTTATTCATAAAACTATATTTGCAATGAATAAATAATTATCTTACTTTTACTGCATAATACATTTGATTAACACAAAACTATTCTCAATTAATTTTACTGACAAAATATAGTATAATAAAATGATTTATATGCTGTTTGCTACATACCTACTGTATTAATGTATTTGCATTAATTGCATTTGAGCTAAGTTAAAACGATAATGAATACTTTTAGAACTGATTAGATTTTATAAAAATTAATTGAATTTTTAAATTGTTATAATATTATATTGCATCACAAATTCTTATCATTTACTTTTTTACATAAATTAATACTTTTTATATTAGTTGTTTAGCATTAAATTAGAAACTGAATAATTTTAAAATTTATAATGAATAAAACACAAATTTAAACAACGATATCTTTCGCATTTATATCTTATATTGTACTTCCAGACGTCATGCACACGACTACATTAAATTTATTTTTTGTGTTATTGGTGGGTATTAAGATCAAATTAGCTATTTGACCAAATAAAAAAATAATATTTAATAGCTGTGATGGGATTTTTCAGAGGATTTTAATATTTACTAATTCTGTTAATTTCTAGGTAGGTATATTTTCAAGTGATATTAACTAGACGTGTTTTTATTGCAATATTAGGAAATAAAGAAGATAACTCTATATTTTGTATTATAATTGAACAAAATAGTGTCATTAGTTTTGTTATACGAACCTAACTGCTTAAACATAACGAGCTAAAATAGTAAAATATAAACCACAAAATAAATATAAATTATATTGTATATATACAAGACGGGTATTTTATAAACAGGTATTTAATGGTTAGTTACTGACTAATAATAATTGCACTATTGAAAAATTAAAAATGTGGTATTGGGTACTCCATCAACATTTTCTTTTTTTGTGTTTGATCTATATAAATTTAAAAAAATAGTATAATGAGCATTTCATTTAAGTTATACATTAGCATGGAAATGCAAGAGGAAAAGTTACCCTCCAATGTCTTCAACATTCCACAAATTTAGAAAATTTAGAAAACTTTTTGCCCTAAAAAAATATAAATAAAATAACTTTTATCAGTCGTATTGTTTTAGTAAGGTTCAAAAAATGGTTCCCTATTCAAAAACAAATAACGAATCAATATTTACTTGGTAAAAATAAGAACTTGTATTTGTACTATATCCCAAGTACAATTTACTTTGACTTCGAATAATTTTAACCCTGTAATTAATCATTTAATGTAATTGAGTAATAATAAATTAAGTAATTATTGAGAAAAATCTTCTGAATAACCTTACCCGCTAACAAACACGTGTGTTCACGTGAACGCTCTCTATTGCCTTATTTGCTCTGAAACGTATATTAATTCTAAGAGAGTGCGCTGCCAACGTCAATTACCATGATTATTGAAATGTATACATTTGGTAGGCACTCCTTAAACATTTAACAGTTGTCTAATGATTCTTTGTATTACTAATTTAATAATATAGTTTTGCTTTCACGTTAATTATAACGTTTGAAACCGTTTTATAATCTCCCCCATTGATGGCATAAGACGTACCGAAGAGTTAGGAGGCGGAGACAAGTAGTGCTAAAACAAAACCGAATGCGGAACAACCGTAGGTATACCGATGTGAATAAAGTCGAAATGAATAATATTTCTCTAACACACGTTATTATTAAAACACATTATTGTACCAAAATTATACATTTTCCCGGCTTTACGGGTTTCACATACATTTCGGTCTTCATTGGCATTATAGTTGTATCAATATCATAATCATAATATGCAATGAACATCGCCACACACTGTTAGTACAATAGTACTATTATATTATAATATATGATACATATTGATCAGGATCCTGATAGCTGGCTCTTCGCGAGGGTAACACTGGGATAATATCATTTGCCCACGTGTTTAATTAATATAATAAACATTATATACGTAATAATAAATATAAACGCGTTGCATCGTCTGTGCTCCTTTTAACACACATTCATAATTGAGTTTTGTAAAATAACCGTTGAAGACATATTCTATTATAATTGTCTATAGTTGTAGTAGACATTTTTTTAAGTTTTCACATAAGAAAAAATAACGAGTTCAATCAATTATTACTTTCTTGCCATCGTCGTCGTCGCAGGTTCGGGCGATTCGGCAATGGCTACACCGCAAAAAAGAGTAGATTTCGAAATCGCAATATTATGATAATAATAAATATAGGTAATTGATTATCGCGATATCAGGCATTTGGGTAGTTTTTTTCCCAAGTTTTGACACACGTGTGCCGTACCGCAACGGGGGAGGCGGCCGGCCTTACGGTTCGACAATAACCATTCGACGGAATTTTTCTTCAATTTTTTTTCCCCCTTTTTTTTCGTTTCCTTGCCGCGCCCAACCCCGTCGTTTCTTGAGATGTACAAACGATTCTGGGATTTATAGTACACCATATACGTACGCTTTTGTGTCGTGTAGGTAACATCCGATACACATAAATACGCGGTGGCGGGCTTCGTGAAATAGCATCGGTGGCGGAGAGGCCTATAACATACACGCATACTGGCGCGCGCGAGACGACGGCATTCCTTCGGCCACTGACCTTGGTACCAGACGCACAGCATAGCCCCACGTTCACGTCCACACACGCACACAAACCAACAGGCGCGCACACCATCGCATATATACGCATTTATGTGTGTGTGTGTGTGTGTGTGTTTGTGTGTGTGTGTGTGTTTGTGTGTGTGTGTGTGTGTGTGTGTGTGTGTGTGTGTGTGTGTGTGTGTGTGTGTGTGTGTGTGTGTGTGTGTGTGTGTGTGTGTGTGTGTGTGTGTGTGTGTGTGTGTGTGTGTGTGTGTGTGTGTTTGTGTGTGTGTGTGTGTGTGTGTGTGTGTGTGTGTGTGTGTGTGTGTGTGTATGTACGTCCCTATATCGTATTTCGACTTGTCCGAACTCATCGCCGATTCATCTGCACCACCGCCGCCGCCGCCGCCACCTTCTCGTCCTTCTCCTCCTCTCAATAAACGCTATACGTATCATCTCGCCCCGCTACCGCCGCCGCTGCTCTTTTCCCTCTGTTTTTTTTTCTAACGCCACACGCAGTATCCGTTCGTTTCTATACATCGCTGCAACATTCCATCGTTTCCTCACCTTTTGTCTGTTGCCGCCACCGCCGCTGCGACGACCAACGCGTGTGTTGTTCTTCGCCAACAACAACGGCGGCATCGGCGGCGGTGGAGGCAGTGCGCAGTCCCCGCGCTCCACGTACATAATGTAAAAACATATATCGTCGTATTTATCGTATTATTATTATTATTGTTGTTGTTGTTGTTGTATTACCCATATTATTATATTATTAACATGGGGTGTAACAAACCGGCTAAAGGGGTGGTAATAATCCCCCACGCGTCCGCGCCGGGTGACTTGCGTGTAGACACGTATCCGACTTGTGCTATCTAGCTACGTTTACATTATGTACATAATGAAGCTACGCTAAACGACCGTATCTAGGGCAATGCGCGATTTACTAAAACATGTTGAAAAATCAACTCGTGACACCTCCACGATTTAATTTATAATAATAATAATAATAATTGGCGTTTTACTGCCGCGCATCGTGATGTTAATACATATCATACTATACATTTCGTATAACATAATATGTATTTTATATTCCTTGTAGTTTTGTTGGAATAATATCTGGATGAATTTCACTGTGTATAACCATATTTTGCGTCTAGACGGTCACGAATCATGGTTTGGGAATCGTCATAAACATTTTCCTTCTTATCGTTCTAATGCGTAGTGATCTTTTTAATTTGTCAAGTATTATATATATATAGTATTATTACTTAACTACCCAATTTTTAATGCGATATCATTGCGAATATCCGCGCCTTAAGATTCTGCAGTTGGTATTTTAAATTTTATATATTACGTCTTACTACAGTAAAATTACGTATGCATGACATCGATGGAATTTTCAAAATATTTTTAATACATTTGGAATCCGTTTCAATTTCTCTCTATTTTAAAGCACATCCTATTATCACAAAAATCAACCCTGATGTATATGCACATAATATTGTTTCTATAAATGATACATTGACGTATCAAATTTAGTTATTATTTTTACTCGAAATTTATAATGCATTTATTAGGATTGTTAACTACATCCACATACCTACGTTTAACACGTATAGTCACTAGTGGTCAGTTAACAGTTTCTATTTTATCGACTATGTTGTGACAGTGTATGTATATTATGTTGTTGTTAAAAAGCATTCATGTTTGACGTTTCTATATGAATTGCCATTGACATTTTTAACTGAAAAAGATATATATATATATATATATATATATATATATATACACACATATATACATTTTATCTATCTTATTTCCTGCGTAATTCTATATTCGTAAAACGAAATTCATTAATAAAAACACATTATACTGAACACTGCATTAAATCATATACTATATATAATACTATTTTATAGTTCGTTCACATGTTCTAGTGAAATTTAACACTAAAACGCAGCTCAAGCAGTAAACGGCGATTAGACTGTTATTAGAGTATAGTCTAAATAAACCGCGTGTTCAATTTCAATAGTGGCGACAAACTAACTGACTATAATAAACGTCCCTCTGCGGCTATTTCAAAATATTTCACATTTTTGGAATTGATATCTGTTATACAGAGATTTATTAAATTAATTATCTATATAGTAGCAGCTGCTGCAGTTGTATGTGTCTGTTATAATAATGCGCACTAGGCGTTTATATTTCCGGTAATGCTGTTTTATATTTTGTGCATACGTATCTCTGTCAAAACATAATTAAAAACATAAAGTATAACGATAACCAAATTCTACTGCTACTACATATATATATATAAATTAGATATATGTAATATATATGTATTGCCATATTACTGTCAACCACAATTCGCAAACCTATTACAACAATATTGTACATTGTGTTGATAAAATAACATTACATTTTTCGTCACGGCTACTGCTCGGTTGTGGGTCACTCATTTTTCATCGCATTTTAATTCTCGTTCGGAATAACGGCTACAAAATGCATCGGTTTTATGTATTCTACTTTACGGACTACGGAAATGACTTGACACTCATTCGGCAGACGTTTTTCTCATGAAAATTCTAGTTTGCTTTTCATAATCATTACGTCTTAAAAACATTAAATCCCTTCATTATAATATATAGCCGGTATCATGCGTCGGTATTTTTGTGACATACTACACGAGGTTTAGGGTTTTAAGAAATAATGTTTTATTTTCATTTATCAAACTGCATCCGGTGGTCGGCGACATATCACGTATGTATATTGTATACATGTATGTATAAGTACGCGTAAACGTATTTATAAAAGCAACATTTGCAGTCGTCGGATGTACGTACCTATTTTCATTCCTTTTCTTCAATTATATCACCTCCGTCTTATTTCTCTTTTTCTACATATGTAAGAAGTTATTTGACAAACTAACTGCGAATATTCTTGACAAGAGCAAATAATAGAATATACAAAACATGAAGTCAGACGTCAGTGCATATCATCATCAGCAGTTACATGAATAACAAGTGTATATAATATTTTAATGGGATAGTGTGACTGCAGAATGCACTCGAACAGCATTATATCTATTCCTTTTTTTTAAAAAAAAAAAAATTTTGGTTTCGACGCGCGTTTGAAAATATATGTAAAAAAAAAAAAACAACAGAAAAACATAAAAAAAATGAAGTAGAATAATGTTTTGTTATCGGTGCGCACACGACGAACTCTGGTCTGTATTTGTAATTTGGTAGTTTATCAGTGTTTGCCTGACATTGTAGTAGCGCGCGGCTAGATAGTTCAATGAACCGTATTATGCCGAATTTTGACATTATCTAAATCGTACGCCGTCTATTATAAGTAGTTACATTATGACCTGGGCATATATATACGTACTGTATAGCACTGGCGGGCGCGCGCGCACATGCATAGTATTGTTGTTTAAACGGTGTGCCCCGCGCGTTTTCCTACCGCGTACGATTAAAAGTCCGCATTTTCGACAAGCTTTTAACCTCTTGCACATTAGTTATAGAAATGCAAACGAATGGCAAAATCATAAATTCGGCGCCTCGGCTGCCCTAGTAGACAAATAATATATACTTATAGGTGACGTATGTTTAACCGTTTAACGATAATATGTAAATGTATTATAGGTACCCAACTTTTGTTGTTTTTTCGTTTGGCAAAATTAAACTTTGATATTTGCGTTCAGTTTGTTGTAGGTAAAACACTATACGCATATGAGTGTTTTGTTAAAGGTTTTTTCAAAATTTTGCTGTTTACGGTTTATAAAACATTATAATTTTAGTACCTACTTAATACTTGAAAATTATATAATACATTGCTGTGGTCAATTATTGTAGTCAACAACAAAAAGTTTTAACGGAATGTCGCAAAAGCATTTGATGATTATAATTATTGTCTGTATATGTTAACTGTTAATGTTGCATTAATTAAATAGAGTCCAAAGAATAAAGTTGATTCGACTAACCTGCAGATGATGAAATTATCAGGTACTTCCTACATAGTATGTCGGATGTCCACTTCGAATCAATGTTAATTAATTATGTATTCCTTAATATTGAACATTATCTAAACGTTGATTTTAAATGGAATTATAGAAACATGTAATAACCTTCACAATGTGTTATATAAAGGTGAAATTAAATATAATCATCGTATAATATAGTATATTTCATAAATGTTTAAAATCAATATTGACATAGAATTATAAAATGAATGTATATTTAATCTTCATTTAAAGAAAAACTATTATTAAATTAACATTGTGGAATCTTATTCAACAACAATTTAACCCTTTGTAAAATCCAATAGTATAATGTTGATATACTGAATAACTAATGGCTTTATTGTGTAAACTATTTTTGAACATCGTCTCCTTTTCCCAGAATCGTTTTTCGAAATCAATGGTACATTGATTTCAAAAATGTACAAGTATATAAGAACATTTCTGTTTCTGTTTTCACCCTTTTAAAAGTAATTTCCATTGGAACGTCGCTTTTGCTCTTTTGCCTAATTGGACTTCGAATATTATACAGTTTTACAATGTACAGAGAAAGAGAGAGAAAGACTGCGTGGTAGTCGTAAACAAAAAAAGGGAAAGTCCAGTGAATTATAATAATAATAATAATAATATGAAACAACGGTCCACTCTTATTATTTGTGGTGTGTGTGTGTGTAATTTATTGAGAGTTGTTTTCCAAATGTCAGCGGCAGCGGAGGCTGTTTTCTAACTGTACACAACGCGTATATCGACTCCATCCGTCAACTTATTTATGAAAACCCGTCGTCGTGTGTGTACTTGTTGACGGAGTGCCGTCAACATGGACCATGACGTTTCCTCGCGTTAAACATATACACTATATATATATTTATACATTGTATGATATGTGTGCAATAAATAGACGTTAATGTAGGTCTTCTGTAGTTGTAGTGAAGGGGTAGAGTTTCAATTATCTTAGGAAAGTCGAATTTGTCATGAAGCCGCGATCGCATCAGCCTTTATGCGACCCTTCACAGTTATACGAATCTCTTTGCTTGTATATATTTATTTTTAATTATTTCATTATGTGTGTCCACATAAGATTTAAGTACAATTTTTATAATATTTTATACGCGTCAAGTTTGTGTTATAAATGCCAACCGCTAGTACAGTGAAAACATAAAATTTCGCTGTAATATCTCCTTTTTTAACAAATTTAAACCCGGTTCATCGGTGTGTACATGTGTATACCTAACTAATAAAAGAAAATTGTATTGCAAAACGCCTGTAGAAAATAATATTCTTGATCCCACTCCACTCCCCCTATGTATATTATTCTATGACGAAATTTAAATTTAAATGTATTTATAGTATATAAAGATACAAACGATGTTTGTCCCGATATGTACACACTCATATGAATCACCCTGTAACCGCTGCATTCCAAAAGTATCTATTATAATGATGCATGTTTTACGTGAAAGGTATGTGCAGACACAACGCGCTCCTTCGGCAAACGAGAAAGAGAAGACTAAGCAATGTACTTCGAGCACATCATATTATTGTTTACATGTATTTTATGACATAAACCAAATACAGAAATGCGTTATGGAAACGTACGTAAGCACGTGAATCTTTATCCTTTATTCAAACGAACCCGTCATGGGATTAATATAATACTACGTGTTAAATATTTATTCAAATATTTTACTAATTGTTTTGTTTTTATCAAATGCAAAAACTGGTTTGTGTTATGTTTAAAATGGTATTTTTCAAATAAATCTATAGTCTGGTTATATTATATATTATAGATTATATAATATATATTATCATATGCCAGACGTAACATTTCATAAGCATTTTTTTATGCTTTTACTTCTTTACATTCATTGTTAAATTAAGTCACGAATTAAATCAGTACTTTGAGATACAGTTTTTTCGTAAAAAATATTCATGCATCGGACGTGATAAAAATTATTTCACCTAGCGACACAAATTATTAAAATCCAATGGAACAATAAGTAAAAACAATTTTATTTTGTTTTCTAACGTTGTCGTTATTATATCAAACGTGCACAATTCGAAGACTTTTTCTTTTATTATTGTACGTTTAACAATTTTCAAAATTAAATCGTGTTTATATTTTTGATACGTTTTCTAAATGACCTTTTTCTCTTAAAATAAAACTTTTAGACGATCTTACTTCTATAAATATCATGCATAAAATATTGTCGATGAGATGAGCATAAGTTTACTACACAATACTCTTTAGACTGTGTGGAATATATTATCTCGTACCTTTGTGTAATATTTGAATTGATATTTAAATTTTAAATGTTGAATAATTGATTTCATTTAATTGCACTGCGCATACACAAATCGATGAATTCATATAATATGTATTGGTGGAACTTGTTATTTTTAGCTTGTCAAACGCGCATAGTATACGATTGATTGCAATTACTATGCAATTATTTAAATACAACAAAAGTTTGGTGAACCGCACGATTCGTGCTGGGAAAAGTTTTTAAACGGCTTCCTCGTGTACATGTACCGAACTCGTTTTCGTAGCCCATTGTCTCGGCGGGAGGGCACTTCATAGTGTTTTTCTAAAATTACATGAAAGGTTTGACATTTTCGAATAAAAACAGTTCCAAAGGGAGGAAGTAAACGTTTTGTACACATTTTTAGATAAGCACGACTCGTGGTGCTTCGCGGTGTGCAAAACCAGAACATGGCATTTTAATATAACAATATATAACATTTCGTTTCACATATTATACCTTTTGCCTACATGTTTTCCCAGCCGCGTGTGTATGATATTATTATACTATTTTACGCATACTTGTAAATTTAGTATTCAGTTATACTTAACAAGAGATATTATAATATTTTACAGAATATGTTGTACAGATGAGGATAGGTTCGACGCGCGCGTATGGCATGCGGCTTCGAATGCGTACGTAAACTACGTGACGATGGAAAGACACGATTTGTGATATTTTAATAAATCAAAACTTTAATAATATAATATTATGTATTCCTTCCGTTATACATGAGTACACGACATTACAATATCTGTACGCGCAACGTATTCGACGCGTAGTGTTTTGATCGGCTGACGAAAAAAATAATACATAATATTAATATAGCTGTATACCCGGCAGACATTGTCCTGCCTGTAGATGCGTGATAATATACTTTAATAATACACAAAATTAGTTTACAGTAAACGTATCTATTTGATATTATAAATATTTTATTTCAATATGACATTTTAAGTATACATCAACATCGCAGTCATGTAGAAATGCTGATGGAATGGTTTTTTTTTATTATTTATCTCAACGCTAGATTATAAACAATATTTCTTGATATATCTTGGTCATTCATTTTCAATTTTCGCATACAATATATTGATAAAATAATTGACGGTACTTTAAATATAACAGTCTAAAGTCTTTATTTAGTCCGATCAATAATCGATAAAAGTAATGATTCATAGTGCATTAGTGCTTCCGTATATATACATTTGTATTATTTTTATCGATTTTCTTATATTTCTATATATAAACTATATTATTCGTTTTTTGATCAAGGACATAGTCATACACATTTTTTCTGAGCTTATACAGAAACGAGCAATATAGAGTGGGCCATGAGTAAAGGGGCTTAGGATACCAATTCCCAACTATGTCGTTGTTTGTCCACAAACGTAACGCAAAAGCATTTGCAAATAGTATAACACTCATCATTGCTCGGATGTGTATACTTAACAGCGTTTCTTTATTTCGAAAAAAGTTTTATTTTTTTCATAAGAATAATTTGAAATTTCAATGAATTGTTTTATTCAATTTTCAACTGTAAAAAATTCATACAAATTTTGATCAGGTCGCCTGTATAGGTATAAAACACTAAAAATTATGTTTTCATAGCTATTATTATTGAATTGTATATTCGATATTATGTACCAAGTATTTGAAATTTATTTAAAAAATTAATGTCATGATTGTTAATAAACTTATATAAGTACTCTTCTATTTAAAAAAAAAAAATCAAGATTATCGGATGACTAGTTTCAAAGAACATGCATGACAAAGATTTCCATTTTCACATTTATATGTATTTATTATACATGTAGATGGATAATAATAATTTATTATGATCCAACTACGCCGCCACCGCTGCCACCGAAACCCATTCATTTCGTTGTTCGTCCAAACCGTGCGAATGTTTATAATAATAATAATGTATAATAATATATATATTTCATAGTTGAGCGAGAACACCATTACAGGATAGCTTTTCGATTTACTTTTTTCCCTCGTGTTATCGACATTCAATATAATAATAATACATAATAATCCTCTCGCAAAAATGTTATAATAGTGTTACACTGTTGTGTGTGCGCGCTTCAAAGTAAATAATATTTAATATAATAATATGTATAGTATCTCAAGGTGAAGGATTATTACTGTCATCATCACCACGATCGTCATCACATCTCGTTAAAATATAATATTATACATGATGTTTTTATTCTTTTTTCTTTTACCTCCGTGCCCTCGGTTCCTTTTCGTTCTCGACATCCCTTGGTATATTTTTACATAGACGTACGGTTCATTCATTCACACTGCCGCCCAACACGCGAGTCAACTCTCCACCACCGACACCGCGTCCCCGACCCGATAAATATTTAATAAATATTTATAAATTATCGCTCAAACGTAATAACACCAACACGCATACCTGACGGTCGTGCGATCTTTCGCTCGCCACGGGGCCGTGGATGCAGTAGCGGCTCTAAGTATTGATCCTAGGGGGGCATAAACTTCACATACTTTTTTTTAATTTTATATGATATATTTATTCCAATGCTTCAACATCAGTGCCACATATTACCTACATTAGTACAAAATATTATACAAAATAGTACACAAGTCAATAATAGTGTGTAATATTATATTAAATTCCCGTTTTTTTTTTTGGAGTTTAGGGAGGGGCATGACCCCCTAGGCCCCCCCCTAAAGCTGCCACTGCGTGGATGGCGTAACCAGATGCTGTTCAAACCATGCCTGCATACGTCAGTGACGTGAATTGCGCGAAAGGTCTCAAAATTGTACATCTATAAATAACATACGTATATTGTACCTATTTAATGTGTTTTCGAAAACCAAATTTTTCCAAGTTTTTCAAGAGCGCCAGTAAGCCCCACGGGGGTAAAGGTCAACAGACGATACGGTATAATATATCACACGCCTTTATCGCACGTAGGGCTGACGAAACAACCTCGCATGTGCACGGACACGCATAATGTTATGTGTATTCCATATGGAATTATATACAGACAACGATTAGATACACCGGCAGTAGTGTAACTGTCCGCGGTTGCCGTGTCGCCGACTTGTAGCTGCACTACGCGGGACCATTTTGTCAATGTAAAAATACATAAAATAAAAAAATAGAAATGAACTCGGCACTGCAGTGAGCCACTATTGCAACTGCTGCTAAGCGCATTATTGGCCATCACCTGTATATTGGAGTGATTTACGTACACAACATAATTTATTATTTTATATCCATGTTGTAAATCCGCATGATATGATGGGGTGAAAAAAGACTAAGGGTGGCGCAAATTTTGCCTAGAATTAACAACATTTTTTTTTTCTGTTTGCTGAGGCAAAGGAATGTGTGCCAACGTACTATTGTTTAATAAACATACATCTAGCATGCGCAAGGGGTTGAAAACTGCGACATTGTCTATCGGATCGCGGTAGACAATATTACGTTGCGGCGAATAAACCGACATTATCGTCTTACTATAACACGTATGGAAGCCTCGTGCGACCATGTCAAAACAAACGTGCGTTTGATTTTATCCGTCAGAGGCGGATGTTCCAGCAAAATATTACTACAAACAGTGGCGTACATTCAGATTTGCTATAGAGAGGGTTCAAATAAAATAATGTATTCCAAAAACTACGTATTTATAACTACCTTTTCTTCCATTAAATACTTTTAGTTCATAGTTGAAATAACAAGTCAAATAAAGTTTCACGCAACTCGTGGCTTTGATTATTGTTTATATTATGGTCTAATAATAAAAATTCAAATTCTTAATTAAATTAAAATAAATATCAAGGAAATTTTTAGATTCTGAATGGAGTGATGAAAATGTATTGATTTTACAATGATGTGTTTACTTTTTTTTTGTCTCTCTCATCACGTTTTAGAGCAGTAATAATACTTCGTACACAGTAAATTGTCTGAGAAAAAAATGAATCTATAGTTGATACTTTTGGGGGTCAAAAGTAGACAACTTTCAATAGTTTTTAAAAACATCAAGAAAAGCCCCAAAAAAATTACGGAAAACAGGCATTTTTATGCATAACCTCATTTTGATAAAATATATTATGCTTTATTTTGCTTTAACTTAAAAACGAAAAACTGTGAATATTTAAATTTTTCACCAAATGTTTATATTAGCGTTATATTAAATATTTTGACTTTTTTTACTTGTATTTACACGCAATTGAAATTTTCGATTTTTCGAGTATCTTTTTTTGAGATATTATATTATATCGATAAAAAAAACTGTCCAAATAATCTTGCATTAAAATAGTTTATAAAAATGAATTATAAATTTATATTAATACAAATATGCATTTTGTGATAAATATATCAACCATGCATTTTTTATTTACACTTAGTTCAGAGCGTAACAATAAAACAATAAATATTTAAAAATATCACCACATAATTTATTTTTGGCCCTAGGGAATTTGGACCTCCCCCCCATTTGTAAGTATGCCACTGACTGCAAATATACGCATATACATATTGACCACTGTGAATCAGGCCGATTTCACGCAATTATTGGGATCCGCGTTCAGACAACGATCACACAACGCGTGTGCATATAGTGCAATATTTATTTAGCACTTTCTTCCAAAAAACAGCCCTCTATTATCATAATATGATTGTTGTACAACTATCATTCAGTCGTATTATTGTGTAGTATCAAAAATATAGTACTGTTGAGAAGATGATAAACTTCCATGCGTACACACGAATATAATATTTTTGTTGCTGCATTATATTGCTCTCCGTCGTCGTCGTCGTCTTCGGTTGTTATTATTATTATTATTATTATTTTTGAAAAACACTGCAGACCCCGTATATGCATTATTTACGGCGACGGTTGGCGGCAGTGGGTTTCAATGAATATTCCCGATTCATTCATATGCGTGTGTGTATAATGTATGTGCGTGCGCGCTCTTTATGTACGTCTTTCTCCGTTATTCCCGGAGGGGTTTAACCCCCCTCCCCACCATGGTCACACGAAACGGCCGTTAAAAATAAAAAAATTAAAATTAAAAAAAATACTCGTTGGTAGAAATACACGCGTATTTATTGTATGCCTATACGATATGTATACATATAATATATATATATAGGGACGATGTATAATATAATATAAATGCGCGTTTGCGTCTGGAGAACGGTCGTCTTCGTCGGCGGCGGCGGTGGTGGGCACGTTGAACCGGGACAACGAGATTTTTATCCATTGCATTCCGCGCATTCTCCGAATAGCTGTACACGTCTCGGTTCCATTCCGCTATTTACGCACACAAACACATTCACAGACATGAATACTTGTGCACACACGCAAATATACACGCATACACACGCGCGCGCGCACGCACACAACCACAAGCGCCTTATGGGACACGGCGTCCTCGGCTTCACAAACGTAGGCCTGAGCGCCTTGTATGGAAATAATATATATTTATATATATATATATATATGTATTATGTATCACGTACGAAAATAAAATATTTGTAGTTGGTATTTGTGTACAATATATACATATATGTTTCGACAATATCGCTGATCATAAAAATCTGGGCATTACAAATAATATTACTTAGTCATGGTTAAAGAAGGATAAAAGTCCTTTGAATATTTCTATATTCAAGACATTTCCTATAGGTATAACATAATATCAAATAAATTACGTTTTACTATTTGTTTTTATTCCACGAACTATTTTAATCGCCCCGTTTTTGTTTTTGTTTCAGGAATTTGGCCATGGGAATCGGCATTCAAAACTTTCCGGAAGGACTGGCCGTCAGCTTACCTCTCCAAGCAGCTGGATGTTCCAAGTGGAAAAGCTTTTGGTAATAACACTGCTGCTGCTCTTCGCGAGCGCACGATCCATTGATTAATATTATTTTTTCTCCGCCTCGTCGATTACATTTTTCCCTGCACCGAATCTCGGATTTCCCAACGAAAAACTGTATTGTATATAGAGCACGATAATATTTACACGCACGTTTCTATAATACGTATACACGGTATATACGCAACGTATATAGTTTATTGTTATATTAATTTGTATAATATATATTTTATTTTGTCATGCTCGCCCACGCAAATCCTCCGCTGCAGGAGTCCAAAAATATATGGTCGCGGTAGTCGGAGTTCCGTGGACCATTAAGAACTAGAAAATATTATATACGCGTGTATACATGTATATAATATAATATAACAGTTATAATTTGTGTGTACGAAAATTCTCGTACCAATTATAATGCACCATACGGTTTGTTTGCTACCGAGAAAACGAACATTCTACAAGTCGCATTTATGGAAATCCGGATTTCCGTCCAGTCGTTGCTACTGCGAATTCCGCGGCGATGCCATAGATCAAACACAGATGTCCTGTCGTCATAACGTGTAGAAGGATAAACCGATTGATAATATTTTCTCTTTTGACGCCGTATACACACACCTACTATATAGTGTAAAGTTTACCCTATATGTGTACCTACCTATGTGTAACATAACTAGTATATAACTAACCTATAAAAATAATGTGTTTTTATAACGCCAAAACCGATATTTGCCCCAACAGCAACCTTTTTCTATTTTTTATACGAATGATACGTACGTGTGCGAGATGTCTTTCGGTCGCGCAGTATTCAAACATTATAATTTAACAGTATTAATTTGTTTGATTGATTAATGGAAAAAAAAGGCAGTTCGACCTTGGAACAATGACTACGGTGTATAGTCTGTGCTATATTATTATTATAACCACGCGGCATGTTCAATGTGTTAACACGTGTTATAATAAGAGACCGTCTCCTCCTCCTGTTCATCCGGAACACAAACCTTTGTGCTGGCTTATTTTCTGTTAACTTTTACGCATGGATTCCAACAAATTTCTACGCGTGGTAGCTAGTTCGCAATAACCGTGTTACATCGTAATACATACTAATTAAAAATATCATTAATGCCATAATGCGGTTTTTTTTTTTTTTTTGAATTTTCCATCGGCTCGTACGAATTAAAAAAAAAAAAAACACATACACACGCATACATGTATAATATACATAACGATGATTAACGTGTTCATGATAAAAAGTAATTAATAACATTGCTGCAGTACGCAGTTATTTAATTTCATTATACAATGTCCGTCTATAATAATATATGTATATATACTACGCACGTACAGTATAATTGATTTTTAAGTTTAATCCGCTTTTTATGTAAATAAAGAAAAGAAACAAAACTAATAATATTATTATATAATTTGATATTCGGAAATATGAATGATGATTCATTAATATCTTATCGTATGTTTTTTTTTCTCAATGATATCATTAATGACCGATACAAATTATTAAACATTTTCTATTTTTTACAATCTCAACATATAATATAATAATACGTTATAAATGATATATATATATATGTTTTATATCTGTAAACTATACATTTTTTTTAAATATTTTTTTTATTAGTAATTATTGTTTAAGGAAAAAAAATACAAAATCGTAAAACAGCTACGTATAATATATGATTATATACACACAAGAACATTCTTATGATATTTTATGAATTAATATTAATATACTATAAGAATGCGTAACAATAATATCAATATTTATTAGGCAGTTCACTGGTATAAATAATGTAATGAACTAATATGTCATTCATTATTGCGAATGACCTGAATTACATATCTTTAAATTCATTCGTTATATATGTAAGAACGTGATTATATGAATAATATTAACCCGTTGTCCTATTTTACTCTAAGGGGACTTTGTCTCAATTTCGACTTAATTAACTCGATGCAATATTATTATATTATTATATGGTCACATCAAGACTTATTTAATTTTTCGCTTTTTTTCAAAATACATATTTCTCAATTTTTCCTGTCTTGCAGCTGGTCTTATTCACGTTGTAGGTACTATACGCCATGTTCTTATATTATTTCTTTATCGTCTGAAACGCATTTTGAATACCCTGATTTACCTATGCAGCACTAATAACACCTAACACATGGACGATTTACTGTGCTACTTCATGTGTATTCGTAAAACCGTGGAATTGTTTTTTTTTTTTTTTTTTTTAATAAAAATTTTTTCTACTGTGATGGCCATCCGGGATATCGTATTCGGTGTTACTGTAGTAACATACGTAGAAACTAGCATATTATATTATAGTGATGGGTGCAAACGAACTTGAATATTTTCGTTATCTTGACTTGTCGTCGAGAAGAGTTTTAGAACCCTGTTTTACGTATGTACTCGTATGTACAGTGCTTGAAATGGAAAATTATAAGTAGGTAATGGGGATATTTTTGCTTTTTAAAATATAGCGTTTCTTGCATTCGTTTTTTACCGTAAAATAAATGTTAAACTATTCAGTGGTTCCCAACGGGAGTGGTGAAAAAGTACTGAGTGATGGTCAGCTCGTTTCGGGCAGAAGGGCCAGGCGGTGAGCTGGTTTTGGCAGTAGGGGGTAGTGATCTCGTTTGACGACATAAAAGTTTACTGACAACACCTTCAGCTTTGGGTAAGGATTTTTCACAACGTTTTTAAGATATTTTGTCCCTGACAGTTCCTCAATACAATATCAAGAAGAATTGATCAAAATTTCCACTAATGAGATATACGACATACAAACGACGGTCCAACCATTTTTTGAGTTTTACCGAAACCAACGAACAGTAATTCTTTTAATATTTTAATTAAATAGAGATATTTAAATTATATAATATAAATTACGTGTAAATTTCCACTCTACCTACGATAAAATTAAACAACAAACATTAATGCGTTGTTGTGTTATTTAACCTTAAATCATAAGGCATTACGTATTACACACGTAGTACACGTTTTTTTTATAGTGCAGGTTTCCCCAGTGTAGGCCTAATCCACTTTACTTATACTAACTATGCTAAACTAAAAACTAACATACTTATTAGCTTACAAAATAACTTAATTATAATAACTTATAAACTAACTTAATTGCTATCCTAAAAACTAACTTACTTATTAACTTACAAACTAACTTATAAACTGACTTATATTTACTTAGGTACTTGCTAACTATTAACTACAAATATAAAATATAGATTTGTACGACCAGTTCCTTATTTTTAAGATTGCAGTTTGTTGAAACTCCTAGAGTCTGAGAATTCTTATAGGTAAATAAAAACAAAAAAAGCTCTAAAACCTTTATAATAACATTTGCATTGAAGACACTGTTAAAAACGACTTAGAACGGACTATTAGACATTTACGGTAAAATACTACTGTGAAATAATCTGTTAATAATGAACAAATAAATTAATTGAATTTTTTTTATAAGTTTACGTTGTATAAATCTCGGATGTATACAGTTTACCAAGGTTTACTAGGTTTACTAGTAACTAACATTTTATACTATATCGACCAGTTAGTTTCTATATAATATTCAAATAAAAAATACAATGAATTGATAAAGAAAAATAATTTTCATAATATTATAATTATTTATGTTATAAGTAATAATATCTTATATTAATACATTTTAGACAATAATAAATAATAACCAAAAAATTTATATTTCTTAACATATCTATGTCTAATAAGAACTTAAAATGAATCGCTTATAATAAAATAAATTATATCTAAGTAAAACGATCAATTTTTCTTGATATATTTCTTTATTCGTAATTTCATACTCGCAGTTACGATTTTCTGACAGAATGAAGATCTGTCGGCGTGTAGTTGTAAGTAAAATAATTATAATATAATGTAGATAGAATTTAGTATTATATTTTTGTAATGAATACTATAATAGTATTCATTATATATTTCTCTCACTTTTATTTTTTATAAAACACACAATCAAATCGCTGCTTATTAAATAATTTATATTTTTTTATAAGTCAAAAATTCTGTATTTATTCAGAGTTAAGATTATAATATTAGATATCTAGATTTCTAGATTTATCGATTACTTCTGCTGACCAGTGACCAGTATGTGCATTAATAAATGTTCGATTTTTTAAATACATTATTGCATATTGCACCTATATTTTCTAAAATAAAATAAATACCATTAGAGCCCGGATTTAAAAGTGCATATTTTTTCAGTCAATCTTTGACAATACTTTCCAACAGTACATAATTAATTGCATGTAACAGATACTCCCAAGTGTAAAACTTTAATTTTATATAATTGATGATTTTTTAAATTAAATTGTATTTGAGGTTAAAATCTCGAAAGAATGTAAATTCTTAAATGAATATATTTAAAACCGAAAATTAGGAATTAAAATTACTCCGTCAATGGGTATGCCATGACATATCCGGCATCTCTCGTCGGCCTGTGTACTATATTATAGATCAGTGCTTCTCAATCTTTTTAAAATTGCTGACATCCCTAAGAAGTAAAATATTTTTCAACATTTACTCCCACCCCCCGCTCTAAATATGTAAAAGAAAAATCATCAATTATATAAAATTAAAGGTATACACTTGGGAGTATTTGTTACACGCAATTAATTTACATATTTAGAGCGGGAGGGGGATAAATGTTGAAAAATATTTTGCTTCTTAAGGGTATCAGCAGTTTTAAAAAGATTGAGAAGCACTGATCTATAATATAGTACACAGGCTGACGAAAGATGCCGGATATGTCATGGCATACCCATTGACGGAGTCATTTTAATTCCTAGTTTTCGGTTTTAAATATGTTAATTTAAGAATTTACATCCTTTCAAGGTTTTAACCTTTAATACGATTTAATTTCTACATTATTATTAAATGTCTGCACATTATTTTTACAAATAATTTATTTGAGTAAAATTAATGTCGTTAAAGATATATTCAGAGTAATTAGAAAGTTAATTTTTGCATTCAGCTCGGTATTTTTAAAAATACCGGCATATCCTGCGAAAAATGTCTGCGCACGCCACATACGGGCCACATTAGTAAACAGACACTTTGTACTGTATATATTGTTTAATCTGCGAACCGTGGACATTTTGTACGGGGGCAATAATCTGGTGATAATGGATTATGATGGACACTATAGCAGTAAGTTGTATGGATAGAATTTTGATATAATTTGATGATAGCGGTTGATATTTTTTTGATTGCGATATTGATCAACCGATTGGTATAAATTTGGTGAAGTTTGGGAAATCTTGAATGTCTTAAGAACTACAGTTAAATCCAAAACTTATTAAGAATTATTAAGAATTTATGGTTTTACGTATTAATAAGTAATAACCCAAATATTCGTTGGAAGCATTCAAAATAACTGGTTTTGGTAAAGTAACAACGAATATTAATGAACCGGTAAGTTTTATTGATGATGTTTTTATTATAGTAAATAATCAACAATTACTGAAAATAATTTGTCATACTTTTAAATTTAAATAATTAATTCCAAAAATCATAGTATGTAAAACATATAACAAAGTAAATAAATAAGTCGTATCTAATTTTAATCAGAATAAAAATTGTCTATGACATACATTCCTACTGTTGATTAGATTTAGTTTACATGTACAAATATTTTTTAATGTTTTTCTGTTTAAGATATAAATATTATAATATAATATTGTTACTATACCTATAAGGACGATATACAAACGTTTGAACGTCAAAAACTTGAACATAAATTTACTGAACACTCTATATTTTTGTGATTATTTTACTTATTTTTAAATCGATCCATTTTAACGTTTTAAAAACGTTGGTGAAAACGAAAATTGAGATAATAACTACGAGTAAGTCTCTTCAGCCTCCTCGCTTTCTTGTTACGGGAGCTCACTACGAAACTCAATCCCTTGATTTGTTTTGAAAAACCAAGTCGGATATGTAACACACAGGACAAAGTAAACACGTGTTGAGTAAAAAGTTAAAAAATATAATACTACTACTATTTTGTATTTAAGAAATGATTAAAAAAAAAAAAAAAAACTAAAAATTAAGGTGTCCAGTAAATGGAAGTTCAAGATTTTATACGACTAGTGGAAAATGTGCAATTACTACCTACAAAACAGTACAAACTGTCCGCGGTTTTAATTTTTTTTTTTTTGGATGGTACGTTTGAAGTCTGGGTACCCGTAGGTGCGGTCCTCGCCGATTCGAACACTGGCCACTGCATATATTATTATTTGCGCATTATTATTACAACAATATTATTCTTAGTTGGTCTGACACACGAATATAATAATGTGTTTCCCGTTTTTACAGGTACGGACAACTGAGCGGCATGGTGGAGCCGATCGCAGGACTCGTGGGCATATTCGCCGTGTCCTTCATCAAGCCGTTGCTGCCGTACGCATTGGCGTTCGCCGCGGGCGCGATGATCTACGTGGTCGTCAACGACATCATACCGGAGTCGAATTCCAGGTAAACGAGAACGCCACAGTGATAACTAATATGGGGCAGAGAAATTTTAAGATTTCCATGTTCATAATTCAAATTATCTATTCGATAGCAGACCAAGGTCACTACTGAATACTGATAGTGATAAATAATATTATCACGTATTATGAATACTACAATAATATGTGCCATGCGCGTCGTAGCCGCTCACGCCCGCCCACTGTTGCGCTCGCCACTCGCGACATCCCTGTATGTGTGCCTACGGGGCTGGGTCGAACCGATTGCGCGTCGTTATCGCGTCTCGCATAACACGGGTATTATCACTGCTGCAGCCGGGCCGGTCGTTATTACGCGGTTGCAATAACGCACGTGTCGTACGTACATAGGGATGGTCATTTTTTGTGGACGTTGATGTATCGATTTATATTTTACGAAATATCGATAGTTTAAAAAAAAAAAACATCATACAAGTCAAGAACTCGATGTACTTGAAAAAACATACATTTTATAAGGCAAAATATTTCTCTTTTCCATTGTCCACAAATAAAATTAATTATATAGACATTTAAAATGTAAATATACGTAATCAAATCAATAAATGTACTTATTTATTGAAAAAATGTAAAAAAAAAGTATTGCGTAAGAAAATTAAATTTAAATTACATAAATACAGCTTACAGTCGAATACTATTATACATTTATAACTACATTTTATTGCATAGCAATAGAAAAATTTTAAAAATATTTATTTTGAGAAATATTCATAAACATCGAAGACAAGCTAACGTCGAAATTCGGTAAACGTTATACATCGATGCAAAATATCGAAACTTAAGCATCGATGTTGAACACATCATATAGATTGACAACCCTTAATCGTACACCGTATACACCGGCGTTATAACTTTAATATTGTGATTATCATTGTGTGTTACACGCGCATACAATATAAGCGCTCGCGTATACAGCGTGACCTTGACGCCGCGTAAGTATGATAATATACTTGTGTGCGTGCGTTTGTATTTGTTAAAGATACAGTGATACTTATAGTAAATAAATGGTTAAGCTATCACTCAGTGGCGTAATTAGGAATTTGCCTTGGGGGAGGGTGTTCATATTTTTAGTAAATGTCTGTTAACTTTATATCACTTCCAAAAAAAAAAAAAAAACATTAAACTTTATAAAGAACACAAATGTTTATAATATTATAGTTGAATTGATATTAAATTATAATTATAGCTATATTATTAACAAAGTAGTACAAATTCATTAAATTAAATATAATTTCCTGCTTTTTTTTAGAAATGTCGTCTACCATATCTTTTGAGTTTACTATGATGTACCTATGTAGAGCCAACATTGTTAATCCATTCAACCGATCTTGTAAACGTTTTATAACATTACTATTTTAATTTAAAATGCAAGGAAAAATTAAGAGAGTAACTTACTTCACTCATAGTGTTGCGTGGATATGTTTTAACTCGTTTAAGAGCTGATAACATACGTTCAGTGATTGTAGTAGATACCGGAAACTTCAGTACAACTCTACCATTGAATACTTCGCTGTGTGATAAAAATCTTTTAGTTAATTTAGTTAATTAACTTATAAAAAAGTCATTGTATGGAATAAACACAGTTATTTTATAATAATCATTTACACTTGTTGTTGATTTGGAGGTTTGGTCAGTCAATGGGTTAGCTCGGTTAATTTGACTTTTCGCCAATCTTTAAATTTCTAACTCTACGTCTACTTTATCAGCCATTCCATTTAAAGAATAACAATAATTTATTAAGTATAACACATTCAAGTATACATAAAAAAATAAATATGGTATTTACTTTTGCTTTTAAGAATACGAGTATGTCTTTAAATTCGTGGTCACAATTATATCTAATTAATTCATTAATAGTGTCTTGAGTTTTGCAATTAATTACTTGTTTTAAATCAATTTTTAGTTTTTGTAGTTATTTACACAAAGGTAATCTAAATGAAAATTTAAACTATAAAATAAACAAAATATATATTCAGTAAGTTCTATAAAAATTTGAAATTTGAAATATTTGTGTAAAATAATTTAAAATAATTTTTACCTGAACAACATAGACTGAAATTATAAATTCTGATTTTAAAAGTAATGAAGCATCTGTAGCTGACAAATCTTTCCAATCTGATATACACTCTAAAGCATCTACTACAAACTTAAAAAGGTCAATAAAATCATGAACTGATACTATATGAATTTATACCGGCTTGCCATATTCTGGGTGATTATAATAAAATAAAATTCGATCGGTGTTGTCGCTATACGCAGCCGTTGCAATAATTGCAATAAAATTATAAAATAAATCCCATACGTCCCCCCCCCTGTACCTTTTTAATCATGCCCCTGCTATCAATATAATATTTTCATGCCTGCATGGCATCGCGGTCATATTTAAATAAGTGAGAAGTTGGAACTCTTTGGAGGTTTTCTCTCTCTTGCACGGGGTTTATACTTATTACGATATCTTGCCCGAAGTGATTTCAGAAAAACGCCCCATGTATTATAACTTCGAAGGGTATCAAAAAAGCGCACCTATAGCCATATTTTGTTTATTACATCTATACGGTGTTTGTGTGTAAATGTGTACGCGCGCGCAGTGTACGTGTATAATATTATAATATCAATGGTTTTTCGCTGTGGGGGTCATATAACTGTAAAATCTTTGCGGTATGCAATCCTTTAGCACGAGGAATGCAGCAGTGTACACTCTCTCACGACACACGCACACACTCATAGGCAAGCGAAGACTACGCGTATACAATAATTATACCGCGCGTACGTGCGTGTGTGTGTGTGTGTGTGTGTGTGTAGTTGGTGGTGCGAGAGAGCAAACGGCGGCGTGTTCGGTATGACGTCGACCATCGCCGCGACCTCTATTGCCTACTACGGCGTATCATGCGCGCGGACGTTCGTCATGAATGGGCCGCCGCCGGTAAATTATCGATACTTCATCCGGCGGGCGGCCTTGTAAACGAAACAGCGCCGCGCGTAGGCTCTTTCGTCGTCGTTACCGCCGCCGCAGCAGTAGCCGGGTCGCGTCTTATTTTTCAGTTTTTATTTTTTTTCTGTTCTTCTGGTGTAATATTCTAATAATATTACGTACATCTGAAACCGCTGTACACACACACACACACACACGCACGATGTATCCTATAATGTTTTCGTCATCAGATCTGGTGCACGGCTGCTCATTAAGTCCCGTCGTAATTCACGCACACTCACCAACTCATTCGCACTCGCACGCTCACGCATTTGTCGTCGGTAAAAATGTATACATTTTCTAACGCATGCGTTATAACTTATAATACAATATATATATATATATATATTTATATACATATATTTTTAGGTTCCGAAGCGTAGAAACTATACAAGCAAAAAACTAGGTTCAATAGTATAATATAGCAATAATGATAATTATGATTAAGAAAAAATATGTAAATTTTTTTCGTCCCAACTACATACACTAAATGTATACGTGCACATCTTAAGAGAGACGTGCGTCTCTTAGGGCGTTTGCCAAATTCCCACTCGACTCTGTATACACAGCAGGTAGCTGCCAGATATGTGTTTATCATATGTGTGTGTGGTCGGTCTGTGTGTGTGTGTGTGTGTTGAAACGATTGTTTTTGAAACGCGAAAACCTGCCGCTGCTGCGTGGGGTCAAAAGTCTTCGCGGAAACCGGCATGATGACGCGTTTGAAAATGTGTCGTGCACGCGTATATAATATACATTTCCTCTGTTGAAAACTGTACCGTAGGATGTGCAGTACATTATATTAAATATTACTATATACGTCACCGTTTAATCGAATCTCCGTGTTTAATTGTGTTACAGTGGCAACGGGAAGCTGGCCAGTTGGTGCTGTATCGTGGGATTCGTCATGATGATGTCATTGGATGTGGGACTCGGTTGACTTCATTAGGTACTACTAACCGTCATATTTTCCTACACTGACCCATATATTCTTATTAATATCCGTGTGTGTATATATATATAATTGATATACAACATATTATTTTTGTTTGATATATCACAGTATCACACTACATCTACATCTCTATATTTACTACAATACAATAATATAGACATTATTATGATTTTTATATGTGTTAAACAATGCATGTTTAAAATACAATTTATTTTTATTTATTTATTTATTTATTTATTTACACACACGTTTTATACAGCGTATACATAACAATTATTATGATTTGTTATGTGTGTGTGTATGTGTGTGTGTGTTTGTGTGTGTGTGTGTGTGTTTGTACATCGTATGCATGTATACGATTGTTACATATTACTATTTTATTCATAATATGAATACTCACTGCCTAAGTGTTTGCTACAGCGTGGATACGTCTAATATGGTAGACTATAAACGGTCCAGATAGGCCATTAGACATCATTGCTAAACACGTGAACGCCGCCGTGAGTCAGACGCAACAGGATGGGCGTTTCGGTTATTTCTGTTGTATGCATATATATTATCTCCATAATATAATGTATAACCACGTGAGTAATACCCCTCGCTGCAGTGGTGTGCAACCATATAAGTGGCCAGACAGCACCCTTCTTGAACATTACAGTGTTTTGGTATACATAAAACGGCACTCGTGACAATAATTAATTACTATACTGATATGTATATGATTTACCAAGGGCGTATTTGAGAGGGCGCAAAGGAGGCATTCGCCCCTATCACTCAAATTTTTTCTAAATGATACCTTAATTTATTTAAAAAAATTTTTGTACCAATCATTACAAATAATAAATAGCAATCACTAGTTTGTGATTAGTATTTTTGTATAATTTAATTGTTATCTTATGCCGTGATTAAATAATAGAATTATTGACTGTGGAACGATTAGTACAGTACTTCTTTAAATTAGTATAATTCATCGTTACTGCTGTATCGATACCCATGGTCGTACTTCGTATTGTCGACTTTCATAGACATTTACGACTGTTACCAAGGTATTACCCATGCTCTATAAAGATATAAAAAGACATATTATGTAATGTTATAAGCTGCATCTGCATAAGAATATTATTATACCCATTGATGAAGTAACCAACATATTTGCCAAATTTAAAAATAGAAATGGTGAATTTATTATTTGACTAACTTATGTTTACTATTTAGGCATTTGTTAAATGAAGTTTATAATATTATATTAGAATATAGCATCCGCATAACAAAAAAATAAAAATAAAATAAATAACTAAATAAATATATATTTAAGCAAATAATTAAATAAACAGGTATGTAAACAAATAAATAAATACAGAAAAGTTTTCGGTAATTAAAAATGGTAACTATTATAGTCGGACATCTAAGTTGGTTAACCATTCAGTTGTGGTACTTCCGCCTAGGTGAATTCCGAGCACCTTTCCAGCATATTCCCTCAGTGGGCAGGATTCCACTCTATGTCTAATCGTTTGAAGATCTCCACAGTCACAAAGTGGAGACTCCATCATCCCCCCACTTATGAAGCAGGTAATTTCACCAACCTTGCTCAGTCCTAATTTTATTAACTGTTGTCCATATCGTGTGCGGGAGTTCAAAACCCGGAAGTTTCTTAGTATAGAATCTTGGATGAGTAACCTAGTTGTTAACTATGACCTCCATCCATAGCATTAACCATTGATTCTCCATTACCAAATCAATATCAGGAAATTGCCAAACAGGGTAAATTAAATTACCTCTCTTGATCGTCTTTTAAAAACCAAGTAGACACCAATGATTATTTGTTGTTTTTTTATTTGCTGACTTCAGACTTCGGGAAAAATTTAAAATTCTACTTTTTTGTTATCATTAATAATTATTTTATATTCAGTGTACAAATAAATATATATACAGTATACATATATTATTATATATATATTACATAAATATGTAATCCATTTTGGTATATTTATTTTTCATTTATTTACTCGAACAACTGTAAATTATTTTTAAGTCTGAACAGCAGAAGAAATATGTTTGCTCCCCTTTCTCAGCGTGGACTCAACTCAAATACGCTCTTGTTATTAACACACAATAACGCGTCGGTCGCGGGTTTAATATTATAACTGCAATCAAATCCAAAGCTCACGATTGTCCTCAACATGTGATGAAGCTCTCGAGAGATGCTAGTTTTTTTCGTACATTTTTCTTATAAACGTATACATTTTTCTCGTTTCGTGTCGGTTCTACTACGGACGACCAAATACGTATGTGTACACACACGTAGTGTTTGTATACACGGGAAGAGGGGCCCGAGGGATGGTGTGGCGGAGAAGAAGGCGGCCGGCTGGCGCGTAACTCTGCTAATAATAAGGCACACGCACACGCACGCACAAATTGTGCGTATCCGGTTGGGCTGAAGAAAAAGGAATATATGGATGGGATGTGTGTGTGCGCGTGTGTGTTTGTAGAACACAGGAAGGCGGCTCGAATCGGGTGAACGACCCCGCGTTTCCGGTGACGACTTAGCCGCCGCCGCCGCCGTCGCAACTCAAACCGTACACGTATATATACATTATGGCGACGGCGGCAACGGCAGCTGTTGTTTTAATCGTGAAAAAATTACTCGACCCCGCCGAATACGTGTTTTATTTTATTTTTTTTTTGCCCCCGAACAACTCTTATATATTATATGTCTCTTCTGCGTATATCCATGTATTTATATAATACGTACTACATACATATTACATAGGTATACATATAGTAGGCGTCTGTGACGATTGTTTAATTATTATTCTTATTATTATTATTTTGTCATATAATATTATTACATGTATTGCCGTAAATACGTTTGACCCGTCGCGCATTCAAAATCCACGTCAAAAAAAATATTTGTCTCGACGCGTGTATATAGTTACCGCGCGGCAACATACCTACTCAAAAGTACACGTCGCCGTAGTACAACGATATATAAACGCCAACATACACATGCGGCAACAATGTGCATCAGAGAAAGCTTATACATGCATATTATATGCGCATATAATGTAATATGTATTCGAAAAGGAAAAGGTCTATTCGTTTTGAAAATCTCTGATCCTCCGAAACCTTTCTATTCCGTCTCGTGATTGTTCATACCGCCGCCGCACTATAATATATCGCACGTTTCTATGTACGCGTTATGCCGTGTGCCCAGTGGCATTTCCTATTCCCCACTCCATCTCTGCTGTATTGTGAAATGCACCGGAATTGCAGTGGACAATATAAATGTGTTTTTAATAAATTTATGCCGCAACAGTAAACATATAGTATATTATATAGAATTCCTATTCTCCGTACGAATCGCCGCATGGTTGCGGTTAGCGTCCGAAGCCGAAAATTAAAGAGCAGTTTTTGATCAACAAATGATAATAATATTTTTGTCATCCAAACGCGATACCTGTTTAATTTTTGCGCACGGTTATGATAATATTACGGGATGGATATTGGGTATTTAAGTTTTAAAAATATTTCAGGCCAAGACACGGTCGACGTATATATTATGCTTAGGAAATTGTATACATTGCACATAAATTGAATCGGTATATGGCATATGCTTGCACGCACGCACGCACGTTGTAGCCGGTTAAAGTTAGGGATTTTTAAGTTAATTATGTCGTGCCCTGCTATATCGTGTGGAATTGTACTCGTCGCCTTTTTTCGCGCAAACTTTATATCGAGACTTTCCGAAAACACGGGTAAAAGTATTCTATCCCACATCCCTCCCCACCCGTGTCGAATTTTCAATCAGTAAACAATATAGGGATGAGTATAAATATGTTTTATTATGCACACAGTGTACATAGTAGATAAGTGCAACTTTCTTGGAGCACTGCCTTTACTTCTACGACTCTACCCGGATTATTCCGATCGCTTATACTCGCCCTGTCAAATAACCCGTCTAACAGATGTATGTTATGTACACAACTCGTGAGTTGTTGTCGATGTATAAATGTGTATGTGTGTTTGCGTGTTGTGCAGTAATATATAAAAATGTATATAAAGTATATAAAATGAGAGAACACCTAATGAATTTTATTTGATTCGTCATATGAACTATCTATGATAAATGTGCTTCACTTACGGTATACGTGAATAAAAACGAACAAGATAACCAACCTTATCAATGAAGTTTATATACTACGTTACATAAATTTAACTTTATATATTTTTTTTTAACCTATATAATATAATTGAATTGATATGATTGATATGAAATAAATAAATTTTTAATAGCTGTACATTAGATATGCGCATACGATTTTCACACACTCCACTTTAAAGACGACAACGCTTATCTGAACGACACGAAATTCGTTGGCTCGTAACATTACATTGTATTTATAATATAAATTTGTACTTATTGGAAAAAAATCATGTCATCTATTAACGTTTTCTACTCGAAAGCTTTATAATAGTGAAAATGTGCACGGCCAAGGACAGGCGAAGGACGAAATAAAATATCTTTAGATACATTTTTTGTATTATATACCTATTTAAGTACATTATATTGTTTGACACAAACCGAAAAACAAGAATCATTCACCCAACGAAATCGGATTATTTAATTAGTTTTTTACGTGATTTTTAAATCTAGTTTTGGAATTGACTTGGTCCATTATTTTTATGAAAACAACATACTTGAAAACACGTTTTCGTTTGAGAATTTCAAAACGTTTTTACGCATGTTTTTAATTACATTTTATTTTATTTTTAATAACCCTTGATCGCTTAATAATCCAGATATAAAAATCGTGGTTCATAAAACTATTCTCTCCCATATCATTTATTGGGTTGGAAATGTTGAAATATTGTTAAAAATCGGTTAATTAGTCAACAAAAATGCTTTCATAATAGCAAAAATCTATACTTATTGCAGCGTCGTTTTAATGAACGAGTTTTGCTGGAGCGACGAAAGCCGTTGTCGACGATTCTCCCAGACATATAGACGCTGTTAAAATCGATATGATTCAAATGTGATTATTTAATTTTTTTTTTCTTTTCAGTTAATTTTAAGTTAAATGTTTCTTTTTGATTATTGGTACAATAAAAAACGTTACGAGTGAATTTTAAATTCGTAACAATTATGTTAATAATGGATATGTGAAATGATTTCTAACCTTATTTTATCGCTATACTATTAGTATATCTGCAGTGTCAGACGTCAGTGTGACTTTTTTAAACTTAGAAACATTTCCATTGCTCTCTCGTTAAAAATTGCGTGCTCGTGACGTATACTGTTCGAATATAAGTAACCGTGACGTGGTGCGTTGCTTTTTTAATCATTTAAATAGAATGACTGAATAGGTGCAACACTCCCATGCTCGAGCGCTATAGGTAACGTTATCGCCAAAGAACTACGTACATAAGTTATAATGTTATTACTGTGTGCATATACCTACTTCCGGTCGCACTTGGTTTTTATACGAATGATTTGGAGATGGTCCCGACTTTGGCGTTAATACGTTTCTTCGAAAGTGACGTGTGGACGGTGAATATACTGAATTACTGTGTTTGAAAAAAAAAAGTAAATAGGAATTCTGTGGCGTTCGAAAATCTTAAGCGCGCATTTCCGGTTGTAAATACTAAATGGTTTTTTTCCGTTTTCAATAATTATTTATTTTGTAATAAGCACAATTTAATATTTATAAACATCCGTATTTTGATAAATTACTTTTACTCAAATGTATTATATTAATATGTATATACACATCTTCTGCGTGTGTTACGATAATAATAATTATAGCTGAAGCAGCATCATCGTGTATACATACAATAACAAACGAATTTGTTCGTTTCATTTTTTAATTTACGAGTTCTGTGATGTAATATTTCAAATTATTATTTACCACCGCTTTTTTAAAACAATGAAATGACATATTTTATAAGAATATTTTTTTTATCGAGCGCAATAATGTAGTGCGCCATTTAGGCAGAGATATAATATACACGAATGTTACTATAATTCAAAATTAATACATTTCAAATAGTTTTTCATAACTGCAGTATAGTCGTAGTTTAATCGGGTATAAAATAATAAAGCGGAAAAAAACTTGTACTTTTTGTCCTCGATGTATTATACGGTATTCACTTATGGGAATATTTTACTCATCTAATGTACTCTAGGTTTAATTGTGCAATTCATAATTCGCTATGAGAAATTCTCACTTACACTTAAATAAAATAATATCAAGAAACTGAAAAAATCAAAAATTGCTAACTGCACTAAATAAAATTTAGGTGTTCCACATACCAATCATTCCATATATGTTTTAAAAAATCCTCCTACCTATATGATAAAAACAATTTATGTTGATTTAGAGTTTTTGTTAATGTGTAAATAACGATTTTTTTGCACGTTTATCGATGAAACTAGAGCCAATTTTAAATAAATACATTTTTTTTGTTTAATATTGTTTAAAATGTTCTATTGAAGACTCGTAAAAAGAACCTTATACTTTTATTGTTTAAAATCCAACTAATAATTTACATGTTTATAAGTAAAATGTAATGCTGCATTCCTTTTTCTTCTTATGGACCAAAAAAATCCATAAAAAAACAGGTACTACACTACTACCGATAAAATATCACGCATAACTATATAGTTTTTTTTTTTTTAAAAAAAGCTTTATTCAGAGAAGGTATTACTAATTTTATTTTTATTTTGAAAACAACATTATAAATTATATTGAATTCAGTGTCTCGTATCCAAGATGTGCTTATACCACCCAATTTAAACAACATTCCATAATGCTGTCTATATTTTCTATGTTTCATTCAATAAATTAAAAATACTTTTTAAATATAATATTGATCCAGATTTTAAACGAACAGAATGAAATAAGTTCATTGCGTAAATTTGTAATCTAGGTGTAATTTTTAGTATTGTTCCATCCAAATGAAAACTTTTAACTAAAAAAGTTTTTACTAGATTCTACTGTTATTCAAAAATAGACTAGTGGTCCCCAAACTACGACCTATTATAGATTTAAAGTTTGTTTCGTATATTTAAAATTAGGTATATAAGCTTTTATATAATTCGTTTAAATTGTCGACAGAAAAATGGTAAGTACTGAAAACGGTCGTAATATTTACATGAAAATGATAATATAACTAATACAATGCGTATTTTCTATTAAATAGTAAACTGAATTAATTATAATTATTAAACAAAATTTAACATTGCGCAATTTATTTACTTGGTCGATAGAATCTCTAAAAACGTCCACTCGTTTAAGATTTTCAAATCCTTTGCAAATCGATAAATTAATGAAATATAAGTTGCACTTTTGTATAAAATGAAACAATATAGTGTCTAATATTATTTATACAACTATATGTATATATATATATATATGTTTGTTGTCAATGTTCTTTTTTTATTTCGTTTCTGTACTAATTGCATGTGTTAGGTACTTTTCATTTTTCGATTGTCAATGAGGTGCTGCATTAAATTGGCATTACCTCATATAGTATTTCTTAGTACAAATATTCTCTAAGTTTACTTTTTATCTTAATAAAATTCAGTTTAATGTATATATTAATCTCAGTTTTATAAGATAATTCCTGAAAGTTTTCTGTTTATATTTTTCTCCTTTGGCGATTTCTACAAGCCTTCAAATTGTCAAAATTCCAAAAAATTATGAATAACATGGAAATATTATACATTATAATATAGTATATACCTTACCTACTAAACAATCCAAACGAAAACAGTATTTTTTGTGACTTCATTTTATATTGGGTGGTTTCTATCAGGCGCCTTTAACAGAAAGAGCCAGTTTTTTTGCTAAGAATAAATAAAACTATGTTAAAATTAAGATAATACAAAATAAAAAAAATGTTCAGTATACCTATCCTATCTATCCTTTTTTGTGTTATTGAATTATACAACTGAAAATCGAAACCGTGTACATTATTATGCTATAATGGATAATTTAATTATTAGGTACCTATTATATATACATATATTAAAAAGAAAAAGAAAAATTCATTATGATTCTATATTTTAGTTTGATGAGTATTATATATATTATGTTTACGAGTTAAGTATAAAAATGGATTAAGTATAACGGCTGATTTAATTAACCATTAGCACTATGTTTACTGTACTGGTGGACTAGGGGTCGTGCCGTCGTGGATCTATAATAATAATAATTATGTACTCAGATGTTCGGCCTAATTAGCAAATTTTTCGGTCTTATTAAAATATTACCATAAATATACACAGAAAGTTCATTAATTTAATAGTATGAACATTAATCTACAAGACATCTTTATCAATTAATGTGTTTTACATTGTTTTCCTTACTTTATTCAAAGAACCATTAGAAATTATTAAAAGCGTTTCTTACAGTGCAAAAATTTTAAATTATTTGATCATTCTTGTCTATATTTTATATTAGGTATCGTCTGCGGAATCAGCTAAAACATTTTCTTTACATTATATTGATTACAGTTTTAAGATTACCCACCACAGCCCATCCATTATTTTCCCAGAACAGGGTAGTATTTTTAATTATGTGAGTTCATGTCTAAAGAACACCGCACGGAAATTGCTGGACTGCTACAGGATTCATGTCCACGAGATGGATATTAATGAATCTCGGTCTCTATTTATTTTCGAATGATTCCACATTGCCATGCATGTTTTTGATCAAACACAATTTTGTGCAAAAAAGGTGTTTCATACAGTAGTTACGCATTTATATTACTTTATCAACAAAAACCTCGGGGAATTATTATTTTAGCGAAAATATCGTGTAGTTCATACATTTTGGACTTGCAAAGAAGAATTTATACACGATAGGATCATATATATATAATTATACAGAACTACTGAACAGCCCTTAACGTAGTAGATCCAAAAAGTAATGCCTGTTTCCAAAAATGGTGAGTCTAATATGTATAATTTGGACATGATAAAATACAGTTTCAATTAAACAAATAATATTATATTGTTCGGGGTTTACGAATGTAAAAAATTGTAAGAGGAAAATAAGGTGTCCCAGACGACTTACAAAGTAAGTTACAAAGTCGCAGTTGCTATTCAAATTTTCACTAGTGAGTGAGATCAAAATTTCAGTACAATGAGTGAAATTATAACACCTTTTAGATTATCACTAGCTGAAATTCGTCCTGAAAAATATATAGGTACGCTCATATTCAGTTAGTCCAGCGTTTCTTAAACTGTGTTCTGCGGAACCCATGGGGTTCCGCGAAGACCGCTTCAGAGTTCCGCGAAGCTTAACTAAGTTTTTCAACATTTTTATGAAAAATGTTGACGAGGTACATTTCTTTTTTTGGAACACGATTTTGAATTGAAAAATCGATTTCTTGATCAAATTTGGCTACTTAAAATAGCCTATTTAAGCGATATTTTTACAAAGATCAATGAGCTTAATTTCACACTTCAGAGCAGACAAGTAAATATTTTTACTGCAAACGAAAAAGTTCACGCTTTTTAAAATAAAATAAGATTTCTGAAAAATGTGTATGAGCTCCAACGATTTTGATTGCTTTCCAACAATTAATTGTTTTTCGGAAGAGGAAGGGGTCGAAATAAATGAGGTTTCCATTGAGAAAATTATTCAACATCTCACTGGATTGTGTGAAGGATTTAACCAGTATTTTCCAAATGACCAATAGGTGAAATATAAAAATGAATAGTGGACTAAAAACAAAAAACATATTTTTTTAATGAAATACCTTTAACACAATATTATTATATGATTATAATTTATTTACAAATAATCCTAAAAAAAAGATAAGAAGCTAAAAAAAAAGTAGGTGTTCCACGGTAAAAGTGGACATCAAAAAGGGTTCCACGGATAAAAAAGTTTAAGAAACGCTGTGTTAGTCAAATGTAGACATTCTGCTGATGATACTGCAAGTCATATACGCGAAAAATGAATATGAACTTTTAATTGTATAATTGTATTTTTTTATAAGTTTATAAAATATGCATTTATATTTTATTATTAACCGAATATGTAATTGAAAGGAACAGATTATATACTTCTTCTAAATAATAAAAAAAATAAAATATATATTATTTTAATTGTTAGGGAATGGATTTAAATGCTTAAAAAAACAAGCAAAATGCCTTAAAAAAAAAAAAGTTTTTAAAATTATTTTTAACATTGAAAAGAATTTTTTTTATTATATAATTTCTTATTTTGTGCAATACGGAATTATGATTTAGATAAATAGCTTATATCTTTATCTAGTTGTATGTATTATATTGTAGGCATGTACATACTTTAATGGCTTTTAAAGCTGGAGTCACATTTATCTGGTCGATAAAAACATAATAAATAATATATAAATAGAAGTACAATGACGACAATGAGGCTATCAATAAATATTATTTAAATATTATTTAATTTTATTTTTTTAAAATTAATTTAAACTAAATTCTTATCAAATGTTATCGATTCTTATATAAAAATGACTTAAAAACATAAAAATGCACTAAAAACTGTCAAAAAATTGAAAATAAAAGTAACATTTTTTAATTTCTTGATGTATGAAATTAACTTTGTGCTTGGAAAGTAATGTTTTCGGAAATACAGAAAAAAATACAGTTTGCATTCAAATCCATTCTCTAATAATAATAAATAAAAACGTACTATTTTGTATTATGTTTATGTACTATATGAGCATCTATTCATTTTATGAGCATTCGGGTTCGTACAATATTCTATTTTGAGCACTATACCTACATAAGTATTATTATGAGTAGTCGCCTTTAAACCTCTTCCAAACAATATTTGTTTTAAAAAGTTTGCCGTAAACCAGAGCCTCAGATACCTACCCAATGATCAATGAAAATGCTAAAACTAACCTATTCACACAAAACTAACGTTATGGAAATATCTTTCCAAGCTCAAGTGGACTAAACGTCCAAGGCATTACATTTTGGGACGAAGCCAAAATTTCTGACATTAAAAAAAAAAAAAATTTTTCAATAGCGAAAACTAATCATCGCATTTTCGCAAAATCTTATACAAAGCATTTCATAGTGATCTCCAATATACTTTCCCACAGCTAAACAAAACACCGCACGTCCCGCTGTACAAAAATATTCACAAAAGATTAATAAATAATAGCGGAATATCCTAGCTAACAGTCACTAAATGCTCATCAGTATTGCACTCCCGAGTTCTAACCAATCCTCCTCCTCCTCCTCAACGCCTGAAGAAATTGCGGTGCGAAGTGTAGAGAAATATTGTTTGCAATAGACAAAAAATAAAAATAAGAATTAGAAATAAATAAATCTAGTAAAAGTGCCGCCAGTAGGCAGTTTTTCCACGTATTATTTCAATACTTAGTGCGTATACCATATGTTAATCAAATTGCTTATCATGGATTTGTAATGTATATTTGTACGTAGGTATAGTAATTTTTTCTAAAACAAAAATACACCACCAGGATCTTCGAATTCAGATAGATTTCGATTGATCTCCTGGAATGCCCCGGTATTTCAATTCAAGATAAATCAGTAAACACTAAACGTATATCAGAAAACTATTTCGAGCAAATTCGGCTATTTATTATGGTATTTAAGTAAAAAATAATCATCTAGGTTTTGATATATAATTACCTAATAAATTAATTATACTAAACAAAAGTTTGAAAAAATCTGAAATTTTACACGCCCACTTTACTATTTTCCAAAAATATTTGAGTACCTATTCATTGTATTGAAAAAATTACTACCTATAAATTATAATATCACTTCTATAAAATATACATCAAATTTACATTTATCATATTTACAAAAAATTACTTAGTCTCCATTTTTCTTTTTAATTTTCAACACTAGAACTAAACAACAAAAATGGATGGTTTAAAATTTTATATAAGTATTGTATATCTTATAAATATTATTTTTATGTGACTCGCTATAGTAACGGTTCGGGTGTTAAAGTCTCAATTTGTTCACAGTTTTTAACCTACCTACTTTGCATTAGGCATTTATTTTACTTAAAAAACCTCCTGTTCAATCTTAAAATAACTACATATAAAACTAAACTAAACTCTACTTGAAAGTATGGATTACTTGTTAGCCATAGACTTTTGGATCTAAATCTTCCTGTAAAATAAAAATAAAGAAATAACTTTTATTATAAAACTTGTTCCTTGCAGCTTAGAATCTAAAATTTGACAACTTTTTTTCACATATTGTCATCGTTGCAATCGTCTCGTCGAAGTATCAAAAAGTTCTTATACTGTAAACAAAGACTTATTGTCGAGTATAAGGTAGAATAAATCTAAAACCACGGTATATTTCGATTTTCTGTAGTAACTACCCACCGCTTTACGTAAATTCAGTATTTCTATAATATTCCTTTGACGTAAAGCTGAGAAACGATCCTAACCAGCATGGCCAATTCTAAATTAAAATGGGCAGCTAAGAGTATACATTTAATTGGTAGATAATTAAAATTCTTTAAATATTTGTGAAATTGACCTAGATTAATGTAAATTCAAATTCAAAACAACTTTATTATAATTTTTCAACTTTTATCGTATCAAACTTACTATAATGTAGGTTTACATCAATTATCAATACATATGTTTATATTATCAATCTCAATTTCTGTAGGTTACTATCAACATATATTTTATCAATCAGTACGATTACTAATCATTATTCCAATCTCTATTCACACCGTCTGCCATTAGTGCCATTCCATAGTAATATTATTAATATTGCTGAATATATTACTTAGGAGTTAGGTGTTATATATTAATTTGTAGCTTTGTGTATATAATTGATTCATAATTTTGTCATTCTCTTGCTAAAGAATATGATAATAAGTAGTTTTAAAAATTCCTTAACTATCCCTTTAACTTAATATAAGTAGTATAAAACAATACAATACAGACTATAAAAATGCGGTTCAATGGCGCATAAATAAAATATACACGTGGTGTGTGTGAGCCAAATAACCATTTTACGTTATTATAACTGTTTTATAGTTTTTATCCATTTTTTCGTCATTATAATATTATTGGCTATTGTAGTTTTTTTTTTTTTTTGAAAAATTACTTTTAAAAATATATTTTATTATGACGTGTGCATTGTTATTGTTTTTTAAGTTTGTAATGTATTTAAATTTTTCCGAAACCGTAATTCATACCTTAAACTAAACTATTCAAAAAATAAAACAAAATATATTGAATGGTTTCTGTGCACAAGAAACTTGATCGTGCATCGTGTATATTATATTTTCGGTCGTATCATCAAATAAACGCTCTATTGTGCTATATAACATCTTAATAAAACTACACAGGTATAAGTAATTTCATTTAAACAACGAAACCAATCAATTGTGAAAATCCCTGTTGTTTTTTTTTTTGTCTGTTATACTTTTCTTGAGTTTGTGTTATATACACTTAGGTTTAATCTATTATATGGCTTCGCTATATATCCATGTTAACGAAAAAAATGACTTTAATTATTCATATAGTTACTCGATGTGAATAAAGATGTATTATTCGATAAATAATTTATGTATATATATATGCGTATACACAAAGTCGTAAACGTAAATTAATTCGAAGGCATTTTTGTCTATTTACAACCTAAATTGTCGTAGAATTCAAAATTCATGAATTTTAATGTACCATCACTAGCATGTTTAATTCTAAAGTCGGTAGATTTGATTAGGTGCTACATAATATACTCTACATTAACTATTCGGTATTAAAAATATATTTCCTAGATCATAAAATGTTATCAAATAAAAGATCAATGAATAAAATATGCCACGGAAGATGTTAATTAAAATATTTATAACTGTAAAAATGTTCAATACTATATGATAATGATTGTTTTAAATTTTATCAGTGGCTAATTAATTTTTTTTTTAAACTATAGATTTCAGTTTTAATGTGTGAAATTTCGCACGGAAAAAAATATTTATTTATTAAATAGATATGCACTTATTTTATAATTATATATTAGATAAATAGGTTACCATAATATATAATATCAATTAATTATGATTTATGAATAACTTTATTTTGAATATCTGAACCTGCCGCAGCTGATACCTATGTATAAATAAATAATAATGTAGTGAAAAAATTGTTCAATCTATAAAATGCTAACATTTCGAATTGGAACAAAAGATGAAACGTAAATATTAACGTATATAATAAGTTATAACTAATTTTAGGATTAAGTATAGGTATATTGAACACTAAACAGTAACGTTTATAAAAGTATGTGGCTATGTGCATCACTGCACAATAATTCAAACTGTATTCCTTAGAACTTTGATTGCGCACGAGCAATTCTAGTTGAAAAATTATTTAGTAACGTATATCTACATTAATATCGATAATAATATATATAATACTAATTTATGTAGGTACACATCGAAGATAACATAGTTATTTACAATTATTGCTTTAGCATTCACGTGTGCTGAAGTAAGTAAATCGGGGTTTACTATGTACAATAATCCATAATTACTTTTTATTCTACTACGCAAATTGAAAGATACAATTCCTGTACAAGAATCAACCGATCTAATACATATACAAGTAACAATGGGCACGTACTATACTTATGTTTGAGCAGTTGAGGGTGAAATTAAAAAGTTAAATGTTTAAATCGAGTTATTTAGTTTGCAGAACGTATAATATTAAATTATGATTTGAGTTAGTAATTAGTTTGATATGCTTTCTCCAAGATTTTCAGTAGAAAATCTTTGTTAGAAAATTAAAAAAAATCATATGTTTATTCGGGGTTGGGTTAAATGTGTTAAAAAAACGTTTGTTAACATTGTTAACTCATGCAAGCTGATAATAAAGTTTCGGAATTTTCAGTAAGTACCATTTAAGTAAAAAAATACTTCCGTGAAGTTCAATACTTGTATTATTTTATTGAACGATAGCTAATGAATGCGACGCACAGTACACTTTAAATGTATCCTTACAAGTTACAATAATAGAAAAATATACGATTGCTGAAGATCAATGTAATATAGGTAATTAGTATAAAATATGTAATATTACTTTCCAATCAGATCGCTTGTTTTCCACTCATAACTACTCAAATTTGGTTAAAAGTCTTAAAAACTCAGTGATTCTAAATTTGATCAACTTCATCATCTTCAGATATATATTATCTAAAACTTAGACTATATAAATACTCTTTACTGCAGTGCTTAAGTTTGCTCATTATTAGAATAAGGATCTATAATTTAGATAGTATTCAAAATATCCTTAATTTTAAATCTTAACCTAACATTATCTGCTCTCCGTAAAAATGTTGACATCTTCTTCCTTTATAAATTAATAAGTAGTAAAAGTACTAGTCCTCTTCTTTTAGAACGTATTTCTTTCCATATGTACCTCAATATTATTTTCAAACTTGTCCTACTTTTTTACTAAAAGTTTAAAACACACCATACTAATCAAGGACATAATAACCCTCTTTAGAGGATTTTGTTACAGCGAAATAAATCCGAATTTGACTTCTTTCATTTCTAAGTGTATGAATTATTTATTATGAGTTAACCTGTTACAAATTTTGTTAAATCCTTGTTTGCTGTTTTGTTATTTTATGTATAGTATTCTGTGCTCGAGCCAATATTAGCGTTTATCGTAATAAATCCATATAAATCTATAATAGTGCAATCAAAAACATACACGACTCCGCAAGCTTCATAAATATATACAAAATTCCGGATTTCATTTGAATTTAAGTACACTATTGTCGAAGCATAATAAATATTATATTTAATTACCTACATATAATCAATTAATACATAATAATTTATGATGGTAAAGTTATTTTTTAGTCGTTTTCTTTGTAGTATATCATTTTAATAAATATAAAATATCAAACATTAATACTTACTATTTCAGAAACCTATGGTTTAGTTTTAGGATCTTGTTTTTTTATGTGTATATGTTTAGCAGCTTAGCTGCTAGACCAAACGATTTTTTGGTATATGAATAAAATATTATAATATGAGTATACGAGTCAAACCCATGTACAGTGTTTACTATGTATGTAAAACAATTTTACATAAGCGTTTTACGGACGGTATGGCAACGCTGCGTTTAAATTCATGAGAAATCGTGTATATGTGCACATGTATTTTGCGGAATCGCGTATGTTTATGAATGGTTATAAAAATCTACACGATTCCGCAAACTTTGCGGAATTGTTTTGTAGCGTGAAATATGCCCTATTGGCTATTATATTTTTGAATATATATCATATGGAGTTTATGCCTTGTTAACCGTTTAGAAAATAATAGTATGTGATTCAGAGATTAAGTACGCTTAATAACGCTTTATAATTATGCGTTTGGTTTCGTATATGAGTCATAACAGAAAGGTAAATTAGTAATAACATATTTAATATTATAATATTGTGAAACCAATATAAATCAATAAACCAAAATATATTTTATATTCTTAGTCCTTAAATGTCTTAATCCATAAAATAATAGTTCAGCCGACTATAATGTAGACAAAATTGACTTTGATTCTAATAAACGATGAGTAATCGCTGTTACAAAAAAAACCAATTTTTTTGTAACTAAAAGACAAGATTTCTAAGACAAGTGCTTGTACAAGTGCATCGACGTACAAATATCGTAATCATACCAACTTACATAGATACGCAGTCCCGATTAACGTACTGCATTCCTCGCACGTGAGCCGGAACTATATAATTGTGGCGTCTTAATTTGCGGTTAATATTACAAAACGTTATAAAGTGTAAATGTTCGCATTGATGAAGAGTGCTAAGAAATTGTTGACATTTTCTTCAATTAACTTTTTTCACGCACAGCCGACTGTGTGCCATTTTATAAGGGATTTTCAAGAATCGTAGAGCGATATAAAAATTACGGCGTTTTATATTTATTGTTTTTTTGTGATGCAAATTATTTTTAACATGAATAATGTTAAGGCGCCTTTACGGCTCACCGTGAAACGTGAAACTTGATAAATTCATGCATTTTTATCTCGTAATTTTTCCGATAGAACTTGGTATATCTTTTAATACCACGAAATTATAATTATACCTAATTATGATAAAATTATATATGATGAGTGATAACCATTATCATTATTCATTACCAAAGGTGAATACACGGTCTGAGTAGAATTGATCTCAACTATGCGGTATAGTTAAGTAATTGCATCGAAAATCATGGTTAACCAGAAGATATGATTCAATCAATCAGAACATAGGTAAAGGTCCGGTCAAACAGAAAGCGGATTGTCCACGTGGCCATATATTTCCTAAACATCATGTTTCACGTTAAACTATGAAGGCGCCTTTAGTCTTGAAAATAAAACAATCAATGTCATTTAAAATTTTATGATAAATATCCTGCGCGTCCCAACTTTATCAAATCTTGAGGGCTCCGGCTTTTGCATATATCGTTGGTGTTGGACAATAATTGTATAGTGTTTGTGATGTATATATTATAAACTAACACCACTACTACGCGATGTACAAAATATATACGCGCGTGCACCAGAGACGCGTGTTGCGTATATCTAATAATTCACTCACTCGTAGAGCACGGAGGTAATAAAAAGTTAGTCAAATTAATTTCGATATCGCACTAAAAAATGCCAAAAATCGGGCTTTAAAATAAAAAACTGTGCTAAAAAATAACAATGTTTTGATACAGTTTATAAGATTACATTTATTTTTGTCTTTTATTAATTACAAGTTATAAAATATTTAAATTCTAAAAAAAAAAAAAATATATTTTTCCATAAAAACTTTTTAAAACAAATCTTAATCTAGATTTCCTAAACATTAATGCATATTGGCTCTTGCATTGCACAATAATTTTTACTTTGAGAATACTTCATGGTATTTTTTTAAACCATTTTAATGGTACATATTTAGATAAATTAAATTGTATGAAAAAATTGTAAAATAGTTTAAATTGTTTTATATACTAGTAAAATCAACAAAACTCCGGAAATCGCGAAAAATTGCACTTGAAAATTGTAAAATTGAATTCGTACTTACGCCCAGCGAGTTTAAAACTTACTTAGCAATACATTTGAGTATGTAGAAGAATAGTTGCAAATGCAACAACATCCGTGCCTTAAGAGTAATATATAATATACCTATTATAATATTATAATAAACAAATATTATATTATATTCGTTTCGTCGTATTATAATATTATACATATTATAATATAACTTTGCTACATCATCACGATTGCGGGACGTAAATTAAAAGATCGGTACCTATAAGTATATTATATTATGCTATATACTATTTCGGTCCTCGCAACGTATCGTATACATATAGCAGTAGTATTATTATACTAGTTTAAACCGTAGAATGGGGTCTGATAGAGGGAGGGGCGGACACGGGGTGTAAACTCCCTCGAAAACGGCTGCAAAACGACCATATACGAGAATAATACGGATATTATTATAATGCACGTTCCTTGTGCGTACACGCGAGACGACGACGATGCCGCGATGCACCTGGCGCGCGGATCCGCCGTGGTCGCGTGTTCCACCGGTTCCGTAACGGCGCACAGGGCACGCGCGTTCTTAGCGCGCGGGTCGTCGAGGCGGCGGCGGTGGCGGTGGTTTCTTTCGCGCGCGCTTTTTTACGTCCCCTCACAACTCCCCCTCCCCCTGGGCTGTCGTCGACGGGTGTAACGGAGGAAGTACGGCCGAAAACACGAGCACACCACACGGGATGACAGCTGCGCCGCGTTTGCACGAGAAGACGCGCCCGGCGGCGGCGGCGGCGGCGTGGTCGCGAGAGGGTGCGCTCCGGGGTCGAAGGAACGCGTCGTCGCGCGCTGCACGTTGCATAAGCCAAAACGATTTCCCGTCGGACATAATAATATCGAACTGCAGGAGCCCCGCGCAGCTGCACACGCGTCTTGTATTATTATTATTATTATGCGTGTGTACAAAATACTATATATATAAACTATGCATACGAGATGCAGTGGCAGCAAGCGCGCCCGGCAGCTGCTCCTCGTGAAAACGGCTCTCCTCGTCGTCGTGTACAAAATAATAATATAATGTACATTATTATTGTTATTACACGTATATTATAAGTTGTTCTCTCCGTCTCAGCTCCGTCTTCTCACGTATTATATTATACGTTTCCCGATCGCGCTCTTTCTCCCTCTCCTCACTCACTCTGTCTCTCTCTCCTTTGCCATATATATATATACAATATTATATTATCCCCAAAGACCGTACGCGACGCGTCACAAGGTGCAACGTATTATTACGTGCCACCTTGACACTGCCGCGCCACCACAACCACCACCAGCGTCATCGTCGTCGTTTACAGGTCAGACGCGTATATAACTATAATACGAAAAACCATCTGCCGTTCCCGCGGAAACGAGTGAGTTTTGGCGCGTGTCCGTGTCCGCGTGCCGTTGAAGCTGTATAGGTAATTTGCGATTTTGTATTTGTAGTGCGCATGAGAAACATTGTAAAATCATCGTTTTATTTACCATGTATAAGAAGCATATAGGTCCCCTACACTATATGTACTATGTAAAAACGAGCTAAAACATCCAACGCCATGTAAATGCTTGGAAGTAATAAAGTCGGGAATAATATACACCATGCACCCAACGATATATACCTATATTGTACAAATATGTTGAGGCAAAGACGTATTACTATAATGTTCATAAAACAGTAAATAGTAAATATTGTAGTCTATACTATGTAGTGATCGGCTGCTGCAAGAGTAACAATTAAGTGGTATACTTTTTTTCATAAAGTTTTTATCCAACAATCCGTATTTTTATGTCTACACACGTGTTTTGAGGGATGTAATTAGCATTTAATTTAAACGTGTATACAACGTACCTATTATAATAATTTTTTGTACGCGCGTGATCTGTTAAGGTGTGATTCCTAAAAGTCTCTTTTAATAATATGATTTACCATCGATAGCGGGAAACGCGCACGTGTTTACACCGTGTGTGTGTGTGTGTGTGTGTGTGTGTGTGTGTGTGTGTGAATACTGAATACAACGTATACGCGTCAGGTGAAATTTTGGACAAAAGGAAGACGAGGTTGATAAGTTTTAACGTTTTCCGGCCGTCATTATCCGATTGCGTTTTTATTTTCGTATATAATAGCGTTGTACGAATTATTATAATATATAAATGTTGACTACTATCCCTATCCAACTATCGTAAACTTCAGGATTTATCGTACAACTTCAAAGGTACCAACCTATACCCTGACCTATACCATAGATTTCTATGTCTATTTAAATATGATGTAATTTATAAAATTATAACTAATTATTACAATATATATATATGTATCAATAATATTGCATTACATTTTAATTTATAATATATTTTATAGTATTCTACAATAGGTAGATAAATTAAAAGTGTATAACATATTATTATATTTTATGCTGTTTTATACCTTTACATTGATCAATGGCAAAAAAGGAACCGGATGGGCCTCGCTCTGCTGTATAGTTGGGGGTGGAGTGCACCTCGTTTATAGGATAGGTCATTATTACAATGGATTTGTTAAATTTGAATGCAATGATAGGTATCATTGTATACGAATAACGATTCTGAACGGAGTTAATATATTGGTCTAAAATGGGTATATAATAATATAGTATTTTATATTTAAATTGAATTATAATGCAATTTCGTAAAAATTTAAATTTCAAACGTTCATAAATTTTTTTCCTCTAAATCCGGTAAAAATTTTTTTAAAGATTATTGAAGCTTATAGATAACCTAGTATTAAAATTTTGAACCTTGAGTATGAACAGAATAAATTTTATGAATTTTTATCTACAAAATAACTTGCAAATTATCGTGATTTTGACACATTTTATAAAAATATGAGCTTTATGAGCTTATAAAAAAAATTTGGGTGAAACGATCTCCGATACTTTTTAGTTACGATCAGTTTAACTTATTATAAACCTTGTATTAAATTTTCAAAAGTTTTCAGCAATTAAATTGGCAAATGCCAATTAAATTTTATAGATGTTTTAAAAAAAAAATTTACAAAAATCGAAAATTTAAATTGTCTATAAATAAGTCAAAATATGTCAAAATACTTTGAAAATCTACACATGTATAGAAAAAGCTAATATAAAAATTTGGTGAAAATTTCAAGTGTTTGTGATTTTTTGTTTTTGAGTTAGAGTATTTTAAAAAAATGTATTTTGTAAAAACGTGATTTTGCGCAAAATTTCCCGTTTTTTTATAATTTTTTTATCGTTTTTTTCGATTATTTTAAAAAGTATTGAAGAAGTTGGATTTTAATCTAAAAGTTGCTGTTTAAGAAAATCGAAGCATTTTTACTGCCTCAAAACGTGATGACAGACACAAAAATAAAAAAAATAAAATAAAAAAACACACATCATTGTAAAACCAATAGATTACATCACTCCGTTCAGAATCTAAAATGCATCACAAAGTATGTCCTTACCCTATATGAATTCTAGGAACATAATCAGAAAATTCGCCTTTTACCCAGCTACTCATAGTAATGTTTCACAAATGTTTCACATACAAATATTTAACAACGTTTTATAATTATAATACTTAATAAGTGCTCATACGTAAAACATTAATATTTATAAGTTTAAGATGAAATGTTTATCTTAATACTATACGCAATAGTAATAAATAAATACAACTTTCATCTTCATTCGAACTTAAATATAAATAATGTTCAATCTACATTATTTAATTATTTTCGCACACGAAAAAGTTTACTAGATCTAAAAAGTTACCAGACAATAAATATATTATGAAAAAATATTGAGTTTTTATTTTAAGTTTCGATATTTAAACGAAGCAGCTAACTAACAATCAACTAAATACAATTTGGAAATTGTTTTTATTTAATATCCCACGCACAGTCTTACAAGTCACAGGTTGTGCCTTGGAACATCTAGGGCACCATGCAGATTCGCCAATGATTTGAATACCTAACAAATGATAACTTTTAATGCTGGAAAATTAAAAATAAACTCTTTAAAAAAATAATTTCTTGTTATTTTTGGCGTTCTTACATTTCAATATTTACTATACCATCATAATATTATGAGTATCAGAGTACCTACCTATAATCAAGTTAAAAGGAAAAAATTAAACCAGCTCACCACGCTTCTAGAACGTGTTATGAAAAAAAAAAAAATGTGGTGCCTGAATCATGCTTAAAAATACTGACACGTGTTTAATGTTGGCCCCAAATGTTATGTACACCCACTATGGAATATGAAATAGCGCCACAGAGGAGTGAATACAGCACAGTTGCTTGATATTTCCTCCAAACGACTATGTTATAATAATATGTATAACATCTCATTTCCCGTATCGCATCTCGCGCGTGTATACAGTGTATGAATGTGTGCCATATTGAGTGTGTTCTTATAATGTATAATAATAACATAATATGTTATTATGTCGATGACCACTACGGTGCAGCGTCGGCAGTACAATGTGTGCGGCCTTTTGGCCCCCCGCGGGCGTTAATTATACATTACGTCATTTCCGCTGCGGTGATAACGTCCACATATACATGCGTTTACATATGCCCGTAATTTTTATAGTTCCGGGAAGTATTATGATATTTTAACATATACGTATATTATATTAAAAATTGTGTGCGGGTAAAAAATTTGATACACGGCCACCGTCGTCCGATGAAGCCGTAACCTTTGAAAAAATAGATAAAAAAGAAAAAAAAGTCTAGTCCTGCGGTCGTGCAATACTACTGCTACGGCAGTGCTATCACGTGTTATGTAAATGGTGGTTAGTTTCATGCAAACGTGCTCGATTCCCCCCCCCAATTAAAAAAAGTCTTGCGCAAAATGTCTATACAGAGGTACATGAAGACTGTATAATTATATGTGTGTGTGTATGTATGTGTGTGTGTGTTTTTCTACCCCCTCCTCCCGCAAAAACTACGGTTTTCTGATTTTATACATTTCAAAATTGTATTTCAATCCCTTTCCCTCCCCCAACATTATCTGATATCGATTACGTCTTCCTCCCCGAGGAAGTATACTTAGATTTTAACAGAAAACGTGATACGATTACGTTTTCCAAGTTTCATAACTATAATGCATTTATCAATTTATGCATCGCACTGTTTTGTATCTAGAGCTCTAAATAATAGGAGATACGTTATATTAGATTATATTTTCATAGGTAATACGTATATTAACGGTTCACGCATACAATTGGTTTAATTTTCTACAAAAACCTAAAAACTGCCGATACTAGGTAAAACCATACGCGTATAGTTATGAATAAGAAATCTTTAACATTATTGATCTGTAACTAGTGCAATTAAATAATAAAATATGCGAGTAAAGCCCTTTCAATTTACATCTTAATTTGATTAGTTATGTGTTAGTTTTGATAATAATAAACTGCTAACTGTGGCATGGTATGCCTGAACGATTTGTAGCAGTCACTTTTAGTAATGCAGTTAATCACTGTCCGGTGCTGCTAGCAGTTGGATGGGTGACCACCAGACTAGTGGCGTTGTCCACGTGGTTTACAGTTGCTCTTAATTAAATAAAACCTACAAAAAGGCACACGGAGAGCTAATGTCTATAGCTGCTGGGCCCTTCCTAAAAAACTGGACCAATTAAAAAAAAACTACCAAAACTACTGAAATATATTAACATCTATGTGGTTCTTTAAACAATTTTTTAATGTTTTAATACATGTACATTATACCTAGAAGTTTAATGAATTGGTATTCATTAAACCAAGGTTAATAGGTGTTTAATTCATATAATTTAAATACATTATTGCTTTAAAGAATATTTAAGTGCATCTATTTATACAATGAACATAGTAATTAAAATATATAAGCTCCTTACGTACCTAATGTATATGCTATACGGGCAAACCATGTGCCCGTGATGGTGGTTATCTACAGACCACGTACTTGGGCAAAACATTATAATTCGACTTGTGCCTAAGCAAACCTATAGTTGCGACAAACGTCATTTGGAGGACCAGGACCGGATTTAGGTATATGGTGGCCTATGGGCGGAATATAATGAGGGGCCTCAAATAAATAAACAGGACAATACATGTTTTGCTTATAAAATAATATTAAGTATTATCTGTTATAATATTTAGAATGCATTGTAATACAATTTGGTAAAAAAAAATAGTTAGTTATAAAATTGAACATAAAAATAATTTAAAATTAAATGCCTGTAACTTTTCTTGATTTTATTGTTGCAAAATCTTCTATAACATTTTTAAAGTCAAGATTTCTTAAAATATCATAAGCTGAGCTCGTTCTATTTTTCATATGTTTTAAATTAGAAAATGATCTTTCACTGCTGCAATTTGTGATCATAAGTACAAGATAAATTTGAAGAATTATTTCTACATTGGAAAAACAATCTTTTACTTCATTGTTAATAATTTATATTTTATACATTGAATGTTCCTAATAAAAACTGTTTAATTTACTTATTTCATCTTTAAAAACTTTATAAAATTCTTTAAACTGAATAAATTTGTTTCCCAAATTGTCGTCTATGTCATCTTGGTAAACCTTGACAAGTTTAATTGTTTTATTTTCAATTTCTTGATTACTTAACTGCTCTAATATTCATAAAAAGCCAAATCATTGGTTTACCAATTCATAGGCAGACAATTGTTTATCCAAGTTACAAATAAACGTATCTCTAACTGGTAAAAAATTATGAATTTTGAATTTTTGTGCAGATGTTAAGTCTGCCTCGGGCGTTTCATTAAAATATATTGGGTTCAAACGGATCTTTCTTTGCCTCTTATGATCTTACTAATCCAACGTAAAGTTGCAATCATTCAGGGGCTTGTCTGGCTTCAGCAGTTTTACATGGCATCCGCCATCCAGTTACGTTAGTATATATATCAGTGGTCGTTACTTGCGACAGTTTGTCGCGACAACACGCTACGAAAAGTATCTATTATTTGATGAAAATTTAATTTTAAACAAAAAATAAATTTCTATTCTGTATTATCTTTAACTGTAAAATAATAACAAAAACTGTGGGGACTCTAAATTTGTGGGAGCCCCTGGGCTGCAGCTCTCTTAGCCCCTACCTAAATCTGGCCCTGTGGAGGACTGTAGTGCCAATTAAAATTAAAATACTTCATAGTACAATGTTTTTCTATTTCTATATGTATAATTGAATATGATTAAGTGTACAGTTATTTCATTTTATTTTATTATGATGATAAAATGTATGCTTTGACGATTTCATTTCATTTCACAAAATAAAAATCAACAGCGTATTCAAAAACAATCAAATTGGTTTAAGTTTCCGGCTTAAGTATACAAATATTAAATAATATCATACATTCTGACATTCATGTCTTATATAATAATATAATATAATGGTCGAATACAGTTTTATTGCACAATTTTGTATTCATATAGGTATTGATAATGTTCTTTATTCGTATAAAAATAACATTTCTTCACTAATAAATACAATTCTAAGGTATACCTGTTACATTTTAAATTTAATTTTTTCTTAGAGTCTGAATACATTTTTCAATGTGGTTACTGGTTTATGATGTAATACAATTTATACTTTGGGATACTTGTAATAGGAATATAGGATCATCCGGATACAAGTGAGACTCATTCATATACCATAATCTAAGTTAAAAAGTTTTTTTTGTGAATAGGTAATTTGAGAATTTGAGATAGGTAGAACATAGTTTATAGTACATACAACATTTTTGTTAAGTTATATATATATATATATATATATATATATAGTTAAAAACTATAACATTTAATTTGCTTTTAAAAATTATTTATAATTTATCTTATAAAAAAAATAAGAAGTAAAACATTACATATTAATTTCGACTTAATAATTGATTTATACTAATTCTTATTTTTAATTGAAACCAAAAAGAGGTTTATTACTGTTAATAATAATATTGAATCAAATTCCAATTAAAAAGGTTTTTTAAAAAAGAAGCTGCTAACTATCTTTTAAATCTAAATATGAATGACATATTCAAATTGTATATTCAAATTGAAATAGTTGTATGAAATAAATATTAATATTATGATACCTTCTTTTGATGTAACGGGATTATCTGAACTATATCAGGGTTCATTGTCTTTAAAGTAGAAGTACAGAGTATCATCACACATGTTATTATCAATAGATATGGTTTTATCTAAATTGTACATTATATATTTTAATTGGTAACAGTAATTAATACTACATTAATGGCTAAAAATTTTAAATAAACCAATATCGAGTTTCCAAGAAAGTTTTTTGATTTTCGATATTAATTATTAAAAGTTATAACTATTTATGTATCGACTATCAAACTTTTCATCGAGAGTAACTTTCTTATATTATATTAGTATATATAATTAACTTACCTTTAGCGGTTTCAGTCTTAACTCTACCCCTTTAAAAGAAATTACATTAGTTATCATTAATTATAAAAAGTAGCGATAAGTCGCTTGGAAAGCTGTGGCCTATATCCTATGGATTTTAAATATTATAAATGAATACACTTTGGTACTAATAAAACTTTAATAGTATACACTGTATATACTTCACGGTAAATAAATATTAATCTGTAAGCCACAAAGGTTATTATGACCATATAAATCAAAAATGGGATGCCGGGTGGTTGGTATGCCTATACAATTTAAACCTTAAGTATCATGAAAATGTACATGAGAAATCTATAAATTCATATTAAACATGCTAGAATTCTAATAAATTTATATCTATTTACTATTATACTAGTTTATATTTACTTATAATTCGAAGGTTAAATTATAATAAACTGATAGTTATCAGTGATAACTATCTTTTCTCTATTTTGTGAGTACATTTTTACTTGTAATCTATTCCCACATTATTCTTTTTTTTTTTGTAGACTTGTGAAATGTATACTACTTTTTATATATTTTAAACAGTTTCAAACCTTCTTCATTAGAAAATGTAAATTATTTCATTTTAAAACACTATTCACGAATATTAAATATGATATCATAAAAAGAATAATATACGTTAGGTATGCCTTCAAAATTTAATTATAACAAGAACTAAGTATGTAAGTATATAAACAATATTTCTGTCAAATTTAACTAATAAACAAAAAAAAATATCATTATAAATCCAATACTTTCCTCACCCTGTTCAAAATCTAAAATTGACAACGGACACTATGTAATATTTAAATTTTTATTAGAATAGAAAAAAATGAAGTCCATTAATAATTCAAAATACTATGCATTTTTACACAAACTAAATAGTATCATTAAGCAACTGAATAATTGATTGTTCCTTTTTCCAGTTTTTATAATATGTCAATAACTATACAAGTATACTTGATTGATGTTATTACTGATAAGTGATAACTAATTATATAGGTGCGTCAAACTTATACAGTACTAAATATACGTACATACTATTAGTTAATAATTGATAAAATTCATTAACATATTTGCTCCACTATAGAATTTGATATTATTATAAAATACATTGTTAATAATAATTTAATATGCTTGACAACATATAAACGTATGTATTAGCTGTATAGATAATAAGAAATGTCTTAATGTGCTCTTTGTATTAATTTGAAATAATTTTTGTAAAAACATATTGAAAATTAATTTTCAGAGCATACTATAGTAACATGACAACATCAACACGTTTAAAGTTTAATATTTGTCACACAAATAATTGAATATTATACATCTAGTTGAAATGTTCTCGAATATGAAATATCTACACTGTTACAAAATGTTCAAAAAATAATAAAAACCCACAGGCTAATAACCTAAGTTGTTGAAGCCTTTTCCAAAATAAAAATAAAATAAAATAAAATAAATAAAAACCCACTGTTTTCCGGTTATATTCGATCGTATATATTCATATTGTTTAAACATTAAACGATTAGATATTGTACATAAAATTGATCAATAAAATAAAATGATTTCGAAGAAACATAGTTTGAAATTTATCAATGTAAAATACTAGAATTTACTATCGATGTGTTTGTAACGAAAGGTCGTGTCTGTGAAATCGAATACTCATATACGATATACATACATATTTTAATATTAACCAAACCCCATAACATCCTTGTTTAAATGAAATATTGTTGATAGTATACTGTGGAAGTATTATATGTATATATCTACACAATGTAGTTATAACAAATAACAAGAGTAATAAAATATACACAATAATGGGTGTGATGTATAATGGAAATCTTCTCTGACATGTCAAATACTCACAGAGCTATAAATTCCATTTAGGTTTTATCAACGACAACAAACATAAACGTAAAATAATGTAAATTATACTGTCGAAAATGTTGTGTTTATATAGATCAACAGAGATCATTAACGTCTCATTCATTGAATATAGTAAACATCGAATGGGTGATTTGTTAGCAACGTACAATTAAATATATTTAGTTTTAGCTATATTTACTTTAATTATTCACCGTAACCGCCATATCTTATGTTGTTTAACGTCGAAAAACGAAAAACTACATATTATTTACTCACACGCGTATATTATTATTATTATTACTATTACTAAGCACCGTCTGGAAGTTGAATATCATTTTGCTCGTTCATCATTGGTAGAATTGACATTATTAGGTAAACTGCAGTGGTAACTAATACAGCCGTACTTTGTTGAACCATTTAGTGCTATGTGGAAGGGCTGTATGACAATGCGCCGTGTATCTACATAGACATCTGTAATATAAAAAAAAGGATTATAGGTATAATATTTTACATGCAAGGATAAAAGAATCATGTACACATACCGTTACCCTATCGCGAAAGATATGTGGTACGAGCATAAGCATAACTAGGGGGGGTTAGCCCTCTAAATATTTTCATATCTCTCCTGATTTATGGTCCTGATCCTGGTCTGTGTTGTCTAAGAACTTTTAGCCCCCCCCCCAAAAATATAAACTTTAGTTGCGCCATATATGGGTGTAGACCCCCACGTTACAACAACGTATAAAAATAAACGGAGACGCGCCTTTTTTATAAGTGAACAGAGCCCTCTACTTTTATTTTTTTAATTCGAGCACTACATACAATAATCTATAATGGCGCCATTCCATTAACTAACTATAAATTAACTATAAATATCAAAACCAAATTGTACACTGCGCTACAGCCTGCAAACTGCAGTAACCAATGCACGTACGTATGATTATACGTCAAGTCGAGGTGACTTTAAACTTGATTAACTTGTAGTATGAATAGTCGACATTTTACTATACATAGCAAAGTACTATTAAAACTTCACTAAGACAGAATCACTTGGGACGGTCCAATTTACTTGTCTTAACGGGGTTCCCGCCTTTCCGTCTTAGCAAGGTTTTAACAAAATTAACAATGAAGTCAACAATTGTATATAAATAATTTATTCATGATTTTACCCCGCACGTGAATACGACTTGAATTGTTGATTTCTCACAATTATTTTTATATATATCGCAGGCATCTCTGAATGCGAAACAGTTGACGATGAACGAACGTTCAATCGTATTATATTTTGTATGTATATATATATTAATAATCATTCAGATTATACTATAATCTATTAAAATCATTATATAGAAAGAAACGATATGCGTAACAATGGTACAGCGAATAGAGGGCACAACGATGCGTATTGTTATTAAATTATTACTATATTATCTATATTATTTATCGAAAACGCTGCGAGTGCAGGAAAATAATAACAGCGATGCACGTCTTCGTTTTCGGTTGGGTTCGATGTGTTATTCTTCTAACACACACATGATGTTTTATATATATTATAGATCAGCGTGTAAAAATTATAAAAACTCATTTCGTGCAGGAATAATATGTAAGAAAAAACATCCGGGACGTTCGGAGGAAAACGATATTGTAGCGGCTTCGATGTACCGCGAACGTTTGATCGAGCTATAACCTAACCTAACGCGGCGGTACAACGATATTAACACCGATCACAATGCGTAGGCCGGGCGGACGGGTGGGCGAACGTCCGCGGCGTAGGTTTCCACGCGGACTGAGAGATTGATTTTTCGCATTTACGGCGACGACGTCACGCGCGCTAAACCGACGCCTGAGCGGAGGGTCACCGCCATCCACCGCCGTCATATGTACCGCACACGACCTAGGGCACGTGACCATCGCGTAAGACGATGCGACGCTTGCTCCTGAAACAGTGTACTACCGTTCTCGTGTTTTTTTTTTTCTTCGCGGTTTATAAAGACGAAATTATAATACACCGACGTAGGCCACCTATAACTAATTGGCATGGAGAACTTTTCCGAGATATGTCTATAACGCCACATATGTACACCTACCCAAATTCCGATAATTTTTGTACACACACGCCATGTTAAAAACATTCGCAATATCCATAATATTATATTGAAAATAATAATATAATACTATCCACTGTTGTTTATAGTTGAAAATGATTTATGCTTTGTATTTTTAACTAAATATCTATGTCGATACTTGTTGTCCGCTGTTAACCCCACGCATGATGACCAGCCATACGACCGTCCCTATTTGCTCGGAGGCAAATGCGTCTCTAAATAGTTCTTATGGCTCGTCACGCCATTATATTACAGGTAACCTAACTGTCGTAACCAATAATAAGTGCCTATAGTAATCCGTATACGCATACCGGACATACCGTAACCGCCCCGCGTGAGTTGCAAAATATCAGCTATCTCATCGCGTTTACACTATGTGGCTGTTGCATGCAAGCACGTGTGTTCATAGCGTATTGGTTTCTCCGGTCCGTGAAAAACGCGCGAGCTCGTGGAAAACAGTCTGCATACCACCATGATGCGCTCCGAAGTCCTGTCGTCCGTCCCGTCAAACGGACGTAAATCAACTGCAGCACTACGGGTGTGCATGATGCTATGTGAGAGCGCAAGGCCGTAATAATAAGTGCAAGAGCGGTGTCTGCAGCTCTGAGAAGGCGGCGCAAAAAGGAAAACGATTGAATTATAAGTTTAGAAAAAAAACGCAACAGCTGTGCATCCACGCGCTTTTTTTATACACCTATGCCTACTGCTTTAATATTGTACTGCAAATTCATTGATCTCGAAAATAATAAGTAATAACATGTAGAACATAGTTGTTGCAGATATGGCAATAATTCTCATTCCATCGTATACGTCGGTGTAAGATCGCTTGGATCGAATGATTGTTACATCGTGTATTTGTACGATATTACGAATTACGATTGACATATAATGGCTCGTTTTAAAGTTTTGTAGCAGCCGCGCAATACATTATAGATTACTGTATGCAGTGCTCGAATTAAAAAAAAATAAAAGTAGAAAGCTAAGCTCTGTTCACTTATATAAAAGGCGCGTCTCCGTTTATTTTTATACGTTGTTGTAACGTGGGGGTCCATTCCCCATCCCCATAACCCCATACACCCCCATTCATATAATAAGATATATTAATTAACTTTTAACTATGTAAAATTTAAAAATGAAAATGAGTACAATATACTAGAATGTCCACAACTTTATTTTCAAACAGAGCCTAAAAGTAAATTAATATTCAATAGACGCCGCTTATAAGACTCAAATTGAGACCAGCACAAAATGAGTCTTATAACCAAATTAATCTTATAAGTGAAGTGGATAAAAAACGAGCAAAATCTTTATTAATTACATACATGACATTATATATTTGTTATGCTACTTTTACGATTAATTATTAGAATGTTAGATATTATTACATATTATTATTAAATAACTTGCGTAGAATTTTAACTTTAATTTTATTACTTGAATAGTTTACAAATAAATCAGTTTTAATATTTTAATTATGAATAAATACAATTATATAATTCAAATTATTTATGATTTGTTTTAAGAAAAAATGTGATTGTACTTTGTTTTTTATTGTTTTCAATTATTCCAGAAATATATTGCTCGTACTCGTACTGTACATCAAAATGAATACCACAGTAATTAACAGCACTCCTCAACACATCTAGGTCCTCTTTAATGTCTTTTTTTGATGGTGGTTCAACTACGTAGTAAACCTTCTCCTCGTCGCCTTATTTATTATCATAGTTATTCTTTCCTTCATTGTTGCCAATAAAATTTATTGTATATTCATAGTTGCAGATCGTATGATTAGATATCAGCAATATGTAATATACTACACAAAAGTTTATTTTCTACGATTTTTCTTATGAAATTTGAGTCTTATAACCGAATTTTTATAATGTATTTGGATACGTCTGGACTATTCTAGGTGATATTGAGTCTAATAAGCGACAGAACCTTATATCTATGAGTTTTATATACGGCGTCTACTGTACATATAAACATACATAATCTATTTATTTTAATATTTCCATAAATCATGGTAAGTATGCCTTTTGATCTTTGAATTTTATTCTTCTGGGACAAGTTTCTTCCACATCTCTCTGACGACTAGTTATCCAATATTTGTCATAGTTACTTAGATATTTAGAAATTATACTATTTCTCGTACCTTTTGATTTACAAAAAAAAAAAATTTCTGGAAATACTACCGTCCCATGAATTGCTATTAAAAAAATAGTAGTGGTACGTTACAATTTCTGGAGAATTAGTTAGGCCAGTTAAGAAAATCAGTCTCCCCACCCATTTCAGCAATGGCTGTATGAATACATGCGGTAGGTACATTTGTGTTTGCGAGAGTGCGAGGAGAATATCATCATTAGTCATTAGGTATTATAAAATAAACATTATTACAACAAATATTGCTATTACTTACTGTACCCTCGTTTCATTCACCCCTAACACCTAACCCCAAAAGCGCGTGCGACACAATGCATTACTGTACGCGGTCGTTTACCGTCAGCAGATGGCAGCACCGGTAGACCTCGTCGCGCATTGTACCGTTTTTCCTAGGAACCTTGAAAAATACGCCGTTCACACAATTTACAATGTATTTATTGTTAATACATTGTGGTTGGTCCGTGCACATTGCCAAATCGTTTTTTTCCTTTTGTAGATGCGCAAACTGCACATATTTTTATATAAATATATGTACATACATACATACATACATACATACATACATACATACATACATACATACATACATACATACATACATACATACATATAAATATAAAAAATAAAATATTCTGTTTTTTTTTTCTGCATCACACGCCGTCCGTCCAGTGCTTGAAATCTAAACACCGTTCTCTATTGTGTATTATTATAGGTGTACATAATACTTATGCGTACAACAATACCGTGCTGCGCACACGAGAATTACCACCGAATAATGATGGCCCCCTTGAATGATAATAATAATAATAATAATAATATCCTCGGAATTTAGGTCCCCGAAATATTATTTTTGTGTAAAATACGATCCCTCGGACAAGCCGTGTTTGCACAAATATTTGCAGTACGCGTACCTACACAATATACATACATACCTACAGCACTAATCGCGTACCTGTATAGTATTGGCAATCGCGTCGATATATAACACCGTTATTAGAAAAAAAAACATATCTAACGGCTCTCCTTCATCGAAACGTTTACATCATGTTGTTCTAATCTAGACCGTAAGTAGTGCTCTCTTTTGTAGATATAGCTCTGTCTCTGATTATCCCACGCATATACGACTATAATTTATACAACATAATACATATCATCGCTTCTGTGTTCTGACAATATTTCGCTATTATATTATTGTGTACTGTACACATACATCTGCAATGATTTAATTCGTATACGCAACTCTAGCAATAATATTAGAAAACACATGCGTTACTATGAAATCCGAGACATGACACGTATACTGTGTATAGGACGATAAAAAAAGAAAAATTAAAATCTGTTGTTCTATAGAGTTCACAAACATTATATTTGTTCGGTCACCTCTATAATTATGGAGGAGTTATGTAGACAATCCTAATAATAGGAAGGACAACTACATAGCAGAAATATTTAGTATATATTTAAAGTCAATTGTTGTCTAGCCTTACCGACATAACCCATTAAAATTGCCCTGTTATGGCGTATTATAATATAGTCATATTAAGACGTTTCCATTATTTTTAGCCGTGCGGTATTATTATTACAAAGAAATTTTATTTCACTTCTCAAAGTATAAGTGACTAATAAACTATAATATAAGTAGGAACTACAACAAGTTCAATAACAACAGTTTGTATAATTTCAATACTAAAACCTAAACGAGACATGAAAACAATATATTATAATCAATATAATGAAAACAGTTTCAAAAATATTGATCGAAAACATTAGTTCTAGGTCATATTTTCTTGCGGAAACATAATTTTCACTTTTCAGGAATCTAAATTCCAGAGATGTTCGTTTCAATATTCTATACATAGATCGATGTGTATGAAGTGGTACACAAATAATTTGCTATATAGATCGGTATTGATTTGAACTTTACACCGTAAAAGGGTGTGGGCCAAGTTCACGAGTGTATATTATATTATTATATATCATGTATGTATACATAATACATATCATATACATATGTGTGCAATTACAATGCGTTTGCTACATATTGTTCATATTCTATATTATATAATTTGTAGTGTAGTTAGAACAGCAATAAATAAATATAATATAATTTTTAAAAGAGTATGGTGAAATAGCATGAAAATAATTTTCTTCATAATACACCAGCAGTGCATGTGTATTATATGTAATAAATTGCAGTGTTCGAAAGATAATGCATGAACCTCATTGTATTTGACACATGAGTGCAAAACAGGAATTACCATGTGCATAAAATACAATTTATCATATCTTCGTCTGTATACGTTTTTACATGTATATTATACGTACAATATTCATATATTATTATATTTTCGGTGAATTTTTTCTGTTCATTATATAGTACATTTTTTTTTCGCGAACGGCTTGCACGAGGTTCACGACTCCAGGGGCACGATTTAGGAGTCCGGCGGGCCCGGGGGCTCTGTATAGGTGAACTTATAATTTTGCCGCGGCGTCGGTCGTCTTTCGAGACGAGTCCGCATACCGACCGATAATTTCCGTCCATATACCGTACAGTTAATGGCATCGTTTTCGTGTGTCTGACGTGTGTCTGCGTATGTGTGTATGCGCGTGTGTGGTGCCGATGACGATTATAATATATATATAATATAGTTTCGTATATATTATAATATATTCCCTCGGTTCGCCCTCCTCACTAGAACGTTTAGTCTTTTTTCTCTTTCTCACCGTCAAGGTTTCTCGCCGTATTCCAATTATTACGAGACTAGATAATTTTTTCTTCCCTATTTTTCATTTTTATTTGTCGTCCCTGCAGCAGCAGTTACAATAAGCAGTACCATACCTTACCTACCCACAACATAGCGTACTCATACATTGTTTACGTCGCATTTCGCAAATCATTTTGAATTATATTGCCATACGTTTAAATCGCTTTATTCTATTAATTTTCGTGAACATCGTTCACATTAATATTATTGTATCATTTTTTTATTTTCTACTTTTTCCCGTAATATTTCTAAATACGCGTGCGCACGCAACAATAACGTGCGAACCGAGGCAGCACTGCGGTCGCTCGCGCGCCGTACGTATATATAACACACACACACACACACACACACACACACACACACACACACACACACACACACACACACATGCACGCACGCACACGCACACACACACACACGCACACGCACACACACACACACGCACACGCATACACACACATAATATATATTATAATATTATGTATATATTAATAATATTATATATTATTATGCGCGCGCGGCCGTCGTCGTCGCCAAGATAGCGGTGGCGCGGCCAATGTTGGGGCCCTGTGTAGGTTGGTGAACGCGCACCGTGACGTCACCGACCACGCGCGACTGTAACAAAATGGACGTCTTTCGCGAAATCCGTATTGCCGTCGCCCGCCGCCGCCGTAGCCGAAATACGAATTTTTCTCTCCTTTGCCCCGGTCGGGACGACGCGGAATTCCGCTAAATTCGCATTTTTACAATCTCCCGCGCGTTATATGACTAACAATACACACATTGCGCCGCCGCCGTTTTCGTTGTTAAGAATATACACCACGATACAATATATTATTATACAATTCGTTTATAGTTTTACGTCGGGCCCGTCGCCTTGCCTATACCTATATAAATATAATATAATACATAACCTATTAATGCACTGTAGGGCCTGAATTAGATTTCATTTTTGCAATTTTTCTTATACATTTGTATTTATTATTATGGATTTAAAATACAATTTAGTAACCTGCTGTGACAATGTATATACAACATGTACACTCTGCTGCGGGTAAATCGATGATTATATATTATTATGTATGAATTGTAATATAGTACATTGTAATATATCTGCTGAACATTTTAAATTCAATTTTTCAAAATATATATACCTAGAAACGATATCAATTTTTCCGTATTATCCGTGATTCTCTCTATATATATATATATACTGGATGACTTGTGTGACTTGTAACGAATGAGATTTGATTACAGGGTCTCAAATTTCTTATAATAATAGGTGCACACTTTACTTTTGGTAATATATATACAATTTTAGGGCCTGTTGCGCATCGTCTGTAATTTTTGTCAAATAGTTGCAGGGGGTCGAAACGAGCAGCGTTTTGAAAATAACGCCTGACGATCGCGATAAAGATTTGCAGGAATATCGTTATCGTGCTGCCTTGCTGTCGAGTTTTCTTCTTATTCAACTACTACTGAAGCGGTAGTGTGCGGCGATGATCGACGGGGGTGCAAATATTATCATCGCGGCTCGATCGAATTTTATCGTTATTTTATACACCTCCCTCCCAGAGCCGGATTTAGAATTTGTAGGCCTCTAAGCCGAATTGTGGTGTGGGCCCTACCAGAAAGTTTTTAGAAAATAGAAAGGGCATACACACAAATAGATAAACTAAGCCATCTTTAAAACATTTTCAAATAATTTTCTACCCAAAATCGAGAGTAGTGCAACTTTCTAACTTCTAGTTATTTGACTGAAAATAATAACATTTAAAATATAGTATATTAAAGTGTGGATTCAATTACCACAGAGTAGTTAAAAAGGTATTCAACGCTCTTTATTAATATTACTAGTCTACACACTATATAGTATATTTTATGACACAACACCAATTTTAGAAAACTGAAAAAGAATGAAAAATATTTAGACGGAGGTTTTTTTTTTTTAGTTGTATGATGGTTTGGTGTGGGCCCTGTTGTGCTGCGGACGCATAGGCTACAGCCTATATAGCCTATGCTTAAATCCGTCCCTGCTCCCTCCCCATCTTAGCTGTATATAGATGATATAAATATTTGAAAAATGAATAACGACATTTCCGATTGACAATATCCTATATAAACGCGTATGTTGTCCCCTTTTACGACACGGAGGATTAAAAGGAAACGGCATCATGCATGCAGTGAACAGGCACATAATTTGCGTGGTTTTTCCACGCACCTATATATTCTATCATACCGTACAATTTACGTGTTTGATTATTGAGGCTGACACGGGGGAACGAAGGGCTACTCTTCATTTTGCTCCATATATAATAGCGTACCTACCTCTTTGTTTTATTCAGGTTACTTTTATACTCACGAGATTTGGAACGCTAATTGTCCAACTGTAGGTGTACTACCTATATAATTTCAACCTTACTTTTTTTTCAATTCAACCAAATACCACTATATCTATAAGTAATTGCCACGGCATTAAAATATTATCATGTACGATTTAAAGTTGAAAAGTAATATTATCCTGCAGTGTTTGTATATTATAGTATACTGCAGTATACTGTATGTCTGTAATCTGTATACATATTTATGCACCCCTAAATTGATCCGTTAAGTCATCTTTTCACAATAAATAGTTGAAGTTGTTCTATTTTATATACAGTAGTTTTTACTCATATCACATTTATAACACATATATGATCGCGGTAATGTAGCAAACATAATAATAATAATATTGTAACCTACCCCTTCGCTGATTTTCTTAGGCGGAGACTCATTCGTATTTTACTGTATTGACATATACGCTACAATACTATAATTATTACAACATAATACTATGTATGTATAGTTGTATGTAGTATATCCGTATATGCGTGTAAAGATAATTGAACACACGTTTGATGTGATATATTATACGCATATTTATAATATAACTGATAAACGTTTTGAATTTCAAAACGACAAAATAAAAAAAATCAACATGGTTTTTGGACAATAATCATGCACGGATTTATGGGTAAAAATAATATGCATGACTATATATTATAGTATATTATGTAGGATTCGTACGAGATGGCCAGTTCAAAAACGCAATTTGCAGTCGAAAAGTGGGCGTGACTAAATGATACGCGTATGCGTCAAACGAATGCGAGTTTATATGACGTTATTAAATAATGCAATCATATTGGAAAAATTTATATTATATGAAACTGTACGATTGACAACTTTGTCATGCGATTACGTTATAAGTATTTTAAAACTATACTATAAGTATATATACAAGCCCGTATATAAAATATTATGATTGTACAGTCACACCTATTAAAAATAACATAATTTATTAAAATTTTGTGAAATCGATGAACGCAATATTCGGTTGAATACTTGTCAGTTGTGATCGAACGGGGGCGGGAGGATAGATTCCCCCATGATCTTTTTAATACTTAATATTATATAATTTTGACAAACATTTGTCAAAAAAAAAAAAAAATTTTATATTACATATAAACTATATCCTCCATTTAAACGCTACTGATTTTCGAATACACATTGTTAGATATTTTAATAACGATTTTTAAGTGGAAAATTGCGCATGATGTACGAGATATTACATTCTAAAAATAATAAAATATACACTATGGTTATATATCAGCTATGAAAATATAACTAATACTTACATGTAATATCGTCGATTTAAATACTTGCGTTCACTATACACAAGTTTATACATATTGTTTACAAGTTTACTATATACGTGTATGCATTAAAATCAAATACGCGTAATCATCAATATATTTATGCGTGGTACAAATCTCCAGATATGCATGCTTATACATATTATACTTGTACGTATTGTGTTTTTATATAAAGATGCATTTAATGCGTGTTCGTGTGTTTTAAATTATTTACATTACAATTATCCGATATTATTATTGTTTAACTAAGTGTATTAGTGTTCGAGTATATAGGTATATTATACGACAGTAAAATGGATACGACATTTTTATAAATCTTAAATAGTAGATTACACTGAAAAATTAGTATTAAAATATACAAATATTATTTATCAAACAAGTTTTATATTATATAGTATTTATAGCTGTAAGAAAACGCCACGAGTTATAATACAGCTTTGCTACATATCTCGGAAATTGTTAATATATAAAATAAATGTACAACTCGCTGTTGTACTGCGTACCTATAGAAGCACTTTTACATGTTTAGGTATATGGTACGCTATAGTTGTGTGGTTTGTTACACATTAATTGACCCTTATAAGGTATAACGTACTATAACGCATGAATCTGCAGTTATCTTCTAGAAGTATAATATTATTGAGTGCTGACTAAAAACAGTAACATTTTTTTTTTTTTTTTTTTTAATTACCAATCATTTCTTTTGATTATGTAACTACACATGAAAAAAAAATAAAACTTTAAAATATAATAAATTTCAAATGTAACGAAAAATATTAGTTTGTACCTGTATGAATATTCGATTACTATCGAATAAGACTTGGCATGAAAAAAATTCTTAGCACTCCATTGCTGATATAATAGTAATCTGTATATCCAATGTATATCCAATGGAATAAGATCGGTATCAATAAAAAGTCTACCCAATCATCGATTTATGGACTTGACAGTTTGAATGTCGAGTGTTTTATTATCTGAAATGATTAATATTTTTAAGGCCACCTAATATACTATATATTATATACTGTATATATATGCAATGCGTCTTTAGTCTTTTTATTATATTTCATACAAACAGCTGTTCTACAATTCGGTATTAGTTGAATTCAACTATGGATCATTGGTAAAACAAAAAAAAAACCTTCTCATCAATACATTTTAAACTATTATATTTTTTAGTGTATTTTTATATGGTCCAATAAACTTAAATTAAATTACATAAAAGCAACATATTTGCAAATTTATGCAAACCTATGTATGGTATTTAGTTTATTCCCTGTCTATGAAACTCTCATAACTAGGGTACCGATATTTATATAAATATATAATCAGGGCAAATTAAAAAGAGCACCCTCATAACTCAATAAATAAAATAAGATTTTTATATTTTACATATTTTCACATATTTTATAAATATTTCGTATTTTCATACGTACCTATACAATTTAGTGATAAATGTACTGATATTATAACATGCAAAGTATATTATGACAAATCATTTAATATACATTTCGGCAAATATTTATTTTTGGCATACAAAATTAGAAACATCGAATCTTACAATGATTGAATATCTTGTGATAATATAAATACAGCAAACAAATTAAATGAAGTCCAAGGAGATTCGTATGGAGTAATAATAACAATTAAATTATATACTCACTAAAAATATTGGTTTACAATACATAACAACTGTTAGAGATATACTTCTGAACAAAAATGAAAATACAGCAATGGACATTGAATTAACACTATATCTGATACACTAAGTATGAAATATGCTCCATTATTCTCGGTTGGTGTTGTGGTACATTTAAATTCGAAAATCTTCAATTGTATATTGTAACAAATGGTTTCAAAGAAGACAATAATGAAGAATAAATAAGATAAAAAAAATAAAGTATGTAATACACCTACGTGACTATATGATATCTATAATTGGTACTTTTTACAAGATTAATAATTTAAAAGTAATGTAGGATTAAAATTTTTTTTAAATATTTCATGTTTAAGATTTAATTTTGGTAATAAAAAACATAAATATTTACATATTTTGACTTTTTTTTTACATAAAATTCCATGCCCTAGTCATGACTAAATTATTTCAAATATTTTGAAGAATTCCATAACATTCTTGTGAAGCTAAACTGTAAATAAAGTACAAACGAACTGTAGAATTCGTGCATAAATGATTAATAGAATAACTTATAAATAATTTTCTTCATTTATTCATTAATTTTATTCAGACATTTAGTAAAAATCATTTTTATAATCTATTTTGATATATTATAGTAATTTTTTTTCATCAATTGTGTAGTAACATTAGTTACATACAAATACACAATAATCTATTTATATTCAGTATGTATATAATATTATAATGTATGTAAAAATACATGTATGTATATAGTGTATGTATACAACAAAATATTAGTAAATAATGCAATAAATTTTGCCTTATTAATCCTACACCGTATGCTATATTAGTATATTATATTACCATTATTCATTAAATGTATAATATGTATATCCTAGAATAATTCTTGAACGCCTGGGCAAATGTCAACTTAAATATTGATAAACTGCAAAAGAGTTACGATCTAAAAATAAATACTATGAGGATAACGGATACCTCTGACACCACTAAAGGGGAGGGGACAATAATAACATGTACACATAACCTAAAATGATCTATATAGATCATAGTGTCGTGTTAATAGTTTTCGTAGTCGCTAGCTGATTGTTGACAATTAATATAAGACTTAAACCCGAGTTTAGATTATAGAGCCTTCTGGAAAATCTTAGAAGTAATAATTTATACACCAGCCTTGATGTTATAATTCCATCACCTATACTAATCATTAGATAAATGCGTATTTAGATTATTTCCAATACTGCCCCCAGTTTATCATAGTTTAGCAAATGTGACAATCCCATTTCGTTCTTTTGATCATTATATCAACATACTACTTCGATTTAACATCATGTTATATATATATATATATATATATATATATATATATATATATAGCTATACATATATATCATATTTTTTTTTTTGTCTAAAGAGGATTCGGGTATGCAAACAACCGGGCAGAACCAGTAAACTACAATGGCTTAATATAAATGTTAATAGTAAACTATGTAGAATGTAGATAGATTTTTTATTTATTTATATTGTTTGCTCCACAATGTTATACACGTACAGAAAATAATAATTATTGTTGAAAGAATGTCATAATAATTGCGTTGATTTATCATGACACTTTAATAAAAGAAATAATTTTCTAAAGAAGAATGTTATCACTTGCAAAGACGTATAATAAATTGATGTCAAAAATGAATATTTTAATACTTGTTATTAGAAGTGTTAATTCTTGAAATTAATTTACAGATATACTATGTATTACTATTTCTGATTAAATACAAAAATATACCTAGTTAAACACCAAATATTTACTATACATTAATTTTAAAAATATTTGGTTTAAAAGTGGTTGGGAATAGTTTCGTTCATTTTTTTCACATTTTATAATTATGTATACCTATAATAGCTATTAGTTTTAAAATTAGTATAGTTTTAAGTTTTTAGATTCTAATATACTGGGTTTATAAGTTATAATAATATCAAATTTTATGATTTCAAAAAGTACTAAATATTTTACTGAATTTAACGATTATTATTTATTATTGAATATTGAGGTATACCCTATGTATTAGTTATTATTACCGACTAGGTACGTATATTGAGTGCGTAGATGGATTTGTGATATTTCTTTTATATCTTTAAAAAAGAGCGGTCGTAGTAAGTTTATGCCTCTTTGTAACTCTGCAGTAGCGTGTACAAGAAAACCGAAGGGGAAAATTAAGATAAAATGAAAACACGACGTGTGGGTCGAAAATCGTGTACCGCCTCATTCCGTCCAAGTTCTGGTATATACATGATCGAGACACCTCGTGTATAGGTTTTAGCGGTGAATACGTGGCACAGTGATGAGTGTCAGTATATCAGTGGTATTAGAGCAAAGATACAGCAGATTTTCTGAGGCACCTAAATCAAAACTCAAGACCTTACTAAAACAGTTGTATAGAAAATGAATCTAATACAACTTTAACGTAATATTATTATGCATGCATGTTGAATATATCTAGACAACATAAAGTCGCATACACGTATATGATATGATAAATAGGTAGTCGAGCACAGTCGCGGATTTTCAACATTTTCTCGGTAGGTGGTGGTCCTGAAAAATTATACGTATTTTTAACGCATATACCACGTGTCAAATACAAAATTTATTGTAATCATAAAGACATGGAATATAATCCGTATAATATACAGCCATCTTCCGTCGATCATTGTCATTATGAAAAAATTGAAACAAAACTAAATAATATACATGATATATAAATAAGATTACATCGACGTCTAGTGGTCCAGACCCCATGGACCCCCCCCCCTTCGGGTAAATCCGCCACTGGTTGAGCAGTATAAATGTTGATGACTGCGCTGATTCAACAGCCCTTTAATATTGCACTAAATGAGTTCTGGTACTGTACAAATCCTCACACCTTCTAAACACGCCTAAACTGGGTCCTACGTTGCTGAGGCGTTGGGCATTATAATATTTAATGTCATATTATTATTATACTATACTATTACAGCTAACGGGTGCGTTTTTCCACAACAACCGTGGAGGACGGGACGAGTAATATTTTACTTATCGATTGCGATCGAATGTGCGAACACTGCAAATGATTATCTAAAGTTTGGATTCTAAACGGTCAATGAAAATAATGGCGATGTATATGGCGCGTCGATGGAAAAAAAAAATATATTATATTATACATATATAATATGTGCGGGCATATGCCATGTATAATAATATTATATATCGGAGGAATGTCGCTGGAGCCACCGCCGCCGCCACCTGCTGGACACAAAAGCTATACACGCGACCGGCGACGAGTTCCCGTGTGAATAGCGCGGGCGTCCGCGACGCGCACCGAGCGAGCGAGACGGCGCTGCTATAATACAACAATATGTATAAAGCAGAGTGAGACGGTCGTCACCGCCACTATCCCACCGACCGCGAGGTATCACACACACACGCACACACACAAACACATACATACATACACACACACACACACACACACACACACAAACACATACATACACACACACAAACACATATATATACACACACGGGCACTGGATGGCTCAAACTCATACGCCCATATACAACCCTCGTGTCGTCGTGTGTGTGCGTTCGTGCGTGCGTGCGTATGTTCGTCGTGTGCGTGTGCTCGTGTGCGTAATGTTCTCACGGTGACTGGCCGCGTTGCCCTCTTCCACGTATAATGTTTACGCACGCACACATATGTACACGCACACACATGAACACGCGCTCGCTCGCGTCATATACACCCCCTTGTCGTTGTCGGCACAACCAGTTTTGTCGTGGAGGTGGGAAGGGCGGCTGCTCATGCCAAACTCGAATGAAAAAAAAAAAAAAAAAAAAAACATTGCGGGAACGAATATGTACATACAGCACCATCAGACACACGCATATACACACAGGCGAACAAACGAGAGAAAAGGGGGGAAAACAAAATTGAAAAAATACACAAGCACACTGCAGCGCTCGTATACACCTTTTGAAAATCATATTTTTCTCCAAACAAACAGCGGTGGCGGCGGCGTGGCGATATCGTTCATACATCGGGACGGTCGTGGCGGCGCTCTATTCTTGTGTGTTTGCTGCGTGTGAGACTGTGAGAGCGATGATAAAAGCGCGCGTTAACGTCGTCGTCGAAGGGTCGACTCGTCGAAGACTCTCACGCGCCTTCCCATCCTCTCTCTCTCTCTCTCTCTCTCTCTCTCTCTTTTTCTGTCACATTGTTTTCCATCTTTCTCCGTCCTTCTCTCTCTGTCTGTCTCTCTCTCTCTCTCTTTACCTTTTCTCTCCATTTATATTTTATACATATACACGACCGCAAAAAGAATTTCAGTTGTTTTCCCCCATCCCCCAACTGTACTGACGTGTACCCCGACGTTGGCGTTCTTATAAACGTCCTATCCTTTCGATCGATCTCCGCCGCCGGCAATATCTCATAATCAATGGCATGTCCCTTCACCGGGCATATGATCAATATTTACGATTCCAATTACAACCCGTCAACAATCCCTTCGAAGCCCTACGCCATCGAGATTGAAAACGTCGGTCGTAGTCGTAATGCTGATTTTCTGCACGTATTGTATTCGCGACCGTAATAATAATATGGTTGAGGTGTATATGTACGCGCGTATTCGTTACTTCGTTTTTTTATCCCTTATTATACGATACTTGTAACAACTATCAACGTTTATGAATGCAATAATATACCTATAATATAATATAATATAATATAGACATATAAGTACGTAAAATATTTAAATACGTGAGGGTGGAATTTCACACGCATATTTCAGTAAAAGTTATCATTTGAATTCTATATATTTGAACACACAATATATTTAGAGCGTTTATTCATTTTACATTCACATGCCCATTCCACTGTACCATATAATGGCATCCCTTGATGATCCATCGAAATCTTGATGTCATAAATCCCTGCAATAACTCACATAGCCATGCATATACATTATACATGATATAATAAAAATATATTCGAGTACAAATGATAACCATCCGTGTAAGGCCGTACAGATTTTTTACTATAATACTTGTGCAGAAAATGTTAATTTATAAATATCAAACATCTATTCCATTTATTATTCCACTTATAAAACCTTAAATTAAATATAGTTAAAAGTGAACAAATTTTCAAGAATTAAAGTACGATACATACATATTTTATACACAGTTATTCAGTGGCCATAGAGTCATTTAGGGGTAGGTATACATTGTCATAACTATCAAATGCATCTCCACCATAAATGGACATGAGGAGGGGGCTAAACTCATTAATTGTTCATGTTTCACATAATAACGTTTATATATTTTTCACATTTTAAAAATGCGATGACTGATTTTTTATAATTATTAATTTTTTTTTAAAATTCATTTTGCATTTTTCTGTGTAAAAGTTATAACTTATCACCACGATTTAAGATACATTATAAATCAATAATTTGATTATTGGATTACCTATATTTTCTAGAATCTAGAAGAAAATGAAGTTAACTCCGAAAATTTATACTATCGACTTCCACTGATGCTGAATGTGAATTTAATTAGAGGACACTCTTACATAGAAATTTTTGCTAATGCCGTTATGGGGGCGGCGTTATCATAAATATGGAAAAACTTTTTCTCCGGCAAGTTTAAAAATGGCAAAAGCTGTTGACAATTTGTTCAAAATTAATCTTAAAGAAAGTACAATTTTGTTGATCACAACCAAGGTAATTGAAATTTTATTAAGATTAAAATCTTAATAAAAAATCACGATCTTAATCAAAAACTTCTTTCTGTGATTGAACGAATTTTTATCCAAACTAATGTTATGAAAATTCATTATTACGTAATGAGTCTGTTTAAAAATTAAATTTCTTAAAATTTGCGTAGGTTTCTTTTGCAATTTTGAAGGACGCATAATTTTAGATAAACGTTAAAACCCCTGTATTCAAAAGTTTCATTTGTATCAATATAATATGTATTGTTCAATACATTATCCCCAGCCATTCTGTTTAAGTTATTGAACGGATTTCAGAAGTTTATCACACCATAACAAATTTGATTTAATTGAGATCGGAAGACATTACTTTTTTTTATATTGTATTATACTAATATGAATTGGGTTATAAGTCACAATGAAATATTTCGTTTTTGTACATAATAGTACGATTTGTTAAAGAAGTAAGAAATGTATTTCCTATTTGCATTTGCTAATGCTAATCCAAAATCCAAATATATTATATTCATACACAAAATGAATGGAATCAATTTGGATAATATTGTGTGTGTGTATTTTTCTTTTGCATTACTGTACGCAAAAAGGAATACACATATTATTAGTTCATCGACGCATTACACAGATGTCAATGTTTTTAATAATCTAATATAAAAATTGCGCAGGGCTAATCTATAATTATGAATCAATATTTGTATGCTATATGCACTGTCATAAATATGTAATTCAATTTTACACATCTACCAACTGTTATTTCTAGTTTTACATTACGTTCATTATGTTACAATTAAATGCATTGTTTATTGTTCTAATTTATCATCCGATCGTATTTAATTAAGTTTTTTTTTTTTGGGGGGGGGGGGTAAAATTATTAAATAGTTCTTCTTTTTTCACAATAATTTTATAAAATTAAGCATAACTATTTTGTTACTATTATAACCAATTTATTATATTCATTGCTATTTATTAATTATTATGAATTTATAGATATACTTACATTTTTTTCGTATTATCAACTTCTACAACGACTACTACTATTTAAGTATAAAATAGATTTTAAAATACAGACATACAGTACAATTTGACGTCCTATATAAATTCACATTTCTATTTTTGTTACAGACTTTGTTATGGCTTATGCAAACGTAAAATTTGAAACTATTTTTCCAATTTAATTCAAATTGTTCTCATTTTGCTTTTAACTATTTATAAACATGTTGTATAGAGTTGATTTAAAAATTTCCAAGTTTAAGAAGGCAATAATATATGTGTCAGTGTGTACAATGACTAATGAGTAACTATTTTATTCATCAATCATATATATATGTAAAATGAGACACTAACCAACTATCAACTAATAATATGGATATTATGGTATTATTATTGTTATTGGTGGAGTCTAACGGGCTTAGAGATGTTTAATACAACGTTTATATATATTTTTTAAACATATACCAATAACTATTAATTATTCATAATAATTAATATGTCATTTTAAATTGTAATACATTATACAGGTAATTAATAAAGTGGTAGGTTGAACTACTTTAATGGGAGCCTATATGCATTTATTCACATTTTATCGAATAAGGGCTTTTAAAGAGATATACAATTGTATTATATTTTAATATTTATGAACGCTATTGACTTATTATTTAAAAAACAGTTCAATAAAATGCTTAGTGATTCGATAAATCCTAATTAAAATGTTGTTGACAAACTGCGGTTTGATAATATTAAAGAAAGGCTAACTTTTATCAGCTAACCTCCGACAAGATTTCTATGAATTACAATATCCGGTTGAATTGAAAGTACTAAGTAGTTTTTCCTATAATTAAGTATTTTGTGATATTAAATATTCATTATATATAATCATGTATTATTATTATTTACTATTATTGTTGTTATCATTATATTATATGTTTCAGTGTTTCACATGGTTTTCACAATGTCGCACGAAAAATGGAGGTTATCAAAAACATAGAAAATAATTTGTCGGTGTTTTTTTTGAACTTCAAACGGAACGAGTTGTTACACATCACACACGACACCTTCAAAAACGGTTCTGCTTCGAATAGTTTAACATATTTTGAACATCCCAGCCATGACGGGTTTCCTCTAATTTTTACAGCAGTAGGTAGGTACTATCTTATTGTTTCGAATTATTGCTTTAATTTATAATAGTATTCCAAGAGAGATAAAGAACACGATTTATTTTATCAAAGTATGATAATTATCAGTTGGTCCTCGAGAGTGTTGGTTCGTAGTAATAAAATCTATCATACACATGTGACGTGTTGCCCGTCTGGATTCTGTATTATTTAGTAGTATAATAAAAGTTAAATTCTAGACAAGTGCGTGTTTCAATTTTTTTTTTTTTATAAATCCCTATTTTCAATTCTTGGCCCCCCTTGGTGTTTGTTGTCAACTGAGAGGTGACAAAGTTTATTTTTACACTAGTTTCACGCCTACACTATAGGCGGACGTTCTTCTATAACCCTTAAATAGGGCCGTGTTTATTTATATAACGATTTAATGCGTCGGCTGAACGCTTCAAATAGTAACCCGATGCATAGTTTTCCCCACGTACGAGACAGTGTTGAAAGAATGAAAACAGCTAAATTTAATTTTACCATTTTCGTACAGAATGTGTTCATATACTGTATGCAGAATGGCTATCCGGAATCTCCGTCGTCTCTGCACAAATTAGAACGTAGTTTATAATAATTATTATTATAATTAGGGCCGAATTTAAGGGGGCAACGGTCTCATGTTACCCTTAGCGGCAGTTTTTTGAAAATTAGTAAATTTTAAAACTGCCTCTATGTTTATTATATTATGTAATAATGTACATTAACATTTCTTATGAGTTGGAGAGGGTGGCTCAATTTTGTTGCCCCAGGGATGCAAAATTCTAAATACAGCTCTGATAATAATAATAATAATAATGCATACATGGAAACATCATTACAGAGTTTATTATTCAGTTGATTGTTCGATCACTATTTTCAAACACAAAATTTAATTAAAGTAATTTATATTATGCGTTTCTAGAAGTGTGAGTTCACATTTATTGATGTTTGATAGAACATTGGATTAAACTTATTTTTTTGGTTTTTTGATTAAGGGTATGACTATAGGGATTGTTCCACAATTTGTTATGAGGATAATAATATGATAAATAATAAATTAAATCAGAAAAGGAATAATTTGGTATTAGGTCATTGTTTAATATTTATTTTTTATTATAAAACGAAAAGAATATCTTTTTAAATAAAAAATTGACACTGAACGTCATTGTGTTTTAAAACAGTTTGAAACTCATTATAAATTGTTTTTACTCTCATGAACACATGAACTGGTGATAATAATTTCAATGTTTTAAAATATACATGATTATATATAAGTGAATAAAAAATACATATTATTATTATACCTATATGTGAAAAAAATTCAACTTTTTTACTGCTTTGTGTAACTTTTTATAATTCTTATAGACGTGTGATTACTTTTCGAATGAAACACATTTCGCTTACTAACAGACCTCCCTAGTTGTTTCTTGTAAATCGACGACGGTAAACGATTGAGTCATACAAATCCGTCTGGAATTACTACTTGTAAAAAGAAAAATAAGATTTGATAAAAATACATAGGTAAACAAAAAATAATTGCGTTGACTGTTCTTTAATCAATCTTTAGGATTTAAAAAGTAAAAACATATTATACTGGGCATAATTGAAAGGTCAAACTACGACGTTGTGAAAAATATTTTCTCTGTGATGTGTTTATAGGTATGTGGTTTTTTTTCGTAATTACAACATAAACTGCTGAATGCATATTTTTATTATAACAACTTATAGTGTTCAAGTTGACCTATAGATCATCATTTTCATTAAAAACTGTTAACGAAAACTACACCTGTTGTTCGCCAATTAATAATAGGGTGTTAAAATATGTATAATACACGCAGCCTAGCCGTCCCGGTGTATTTTTTAACGTTCGCATGGCATTAGTGTTGAAGTTTATATTGTACTGATGCGTATTATATTATTATGCTATGCATCATATTAGGTGTGTATATTATTATCCCTATATAAACGGGCCTACCCTTCTAGAAATTCCAGATTTCTGAGAACAGTAATTTTGAAGTTATCCCACGCTATTGTAAAAAAAAAAATTCGTTTTTCAATCGAGTTTGTTGACCCCAAAGATGCCGGTTAAAGTCATGGGAAAATATTGATATTGTCCCGTCCTTGAGTTCAAAGCGCTTAAATCCATTGCGCAGGTGCGTCTCCGGTCTCAGGGTAGAAGGTCAGACAGCGCAAAAAGACCGGAGGTTGTACCCTTCATCCCCTTATTCGTTCTGTTTACCTATAGTTATACGTATAGGCGCATTATAACTATAATAAAAATTACAAACACACATAGACGCACGGTATTTTAAGTGTGAGTTCAAATGATGACTAAAACAATTAGAAATGATTATGAAAATGAAATAATAATAATCTTTAAAATAATTTATTTGTTTCAATAATACTGTGGTATAAATGTAAGAATTTCAAACCTTAACAGATAATAAACTTAAAAATTATTACGATTAGTTAACTATTACTTATAACATTACGATGTATAATTTATATATTAAATATTATATAATGTGATACAGGTGATAATGTTACGAATGTACTACATATTATTTACTACAATTTTATACAAATACAATGAATAAACAAATTTTTATGCTTACAATTAAATGCAAATTTACAATGATAGAGAGTTATTTAATATTAGAATACTCAGCTACTAAAATATATGTTAGCTACTTAAATTCATTTCTCTAGCTATTTACAAAAATTGTATTTCATTTAATAAGATTATAGTTGTATATTTAAATAAAACCTGAAAACTGCTTACAGTCTAATGGCTATATTAGATTATATTAGATTATATTAGATTATAATATGTTTAGTTCTGTATTAAAATTATTAAAGAAAAAATATGCTTTAATATCAGTGTATAACATCTAAGTAAATAAATACACATATTATGTTTTTTTTCGTCATAAGTCAATGTAATTGATAAAACATTTGTTGGTATCTAAAGTTAATTTATAATCTAATCACATATTTAACACAATTATTACTTATAACATTTGTTTTAATTATTTATTGTTATTAATAATGTACCTGCCAAATGAATAATAATCATAAATATTTTTCACTTGTAATTTGTATCTCATATATATCATAATTCAATTACTGCATACTAGTCTTCATCTTAAATTACATTTTGTTGAATTTGTAACATCCAAACATTGTTTGTTGTGAATCAATTATAGGATAATTTTTTGGCTGGTCGTACTACGAAACTTTTGGCAATTAATTAAGAAAAGTTTAAGTAATACTCATGCAATTATTTGGCGTATTTATAAATAATCCAAAGTGTAATAAAATCAAAGAAATTAAATTTTGGATAGCCATGTAACTCTAATACTATAATAATAATACAACTGTTGACAAGTATGCAGCTATTACTTAGTTTCTTTGTTAATGGAACTATATTATTATTAAGTATTTACACATAACTATTTGCATATTCTATATATCACGAAAAAGTTAATGCAAACAGTATAACAGGACATAGTAGACTGATGTTAAGTACTCGTTATTTCGCTTTACTCACTTTGGTGAAAGCCACTTTTATATTATTATTATAGATACATATGTCACTGTGCAATGATAATTAATCATTGAATTTGAAATACTATTTGTTATGAGCTGTGCTCATCGCTTCATCAGTAAACCTAAAAATGGCCGGGATTTTGTTGAAACGTGTGTATATTTTCATTTGTTTTTTTTTTTTTTTTTGCAATTTTACTTAGCGCTCTTTAAATTTTATTTAAATGTACGGCATTATGCTTAAAGCTTTAAACTCAGTCAATATTGAACAATACATCATTCCATAAATAAAATGTTCACGAAAAATCATCACATCAAGGATATCGTAATGTCTTAGATGTATATAAAATTATGCTTGAAACAACTTACACGAAAGGAAATATAAACAATATAAAATGTGTTATACTCAAAAATATGAATGTTCTATGAGGGATGGATACTGAATAATCTTTTTAGTTTAGTCACTGCCGAGGTGGACCACGAATGTTCATTTAAATTTGGAAGCAATGATTAATAATTTTTGTTCCATGCAAGCGTATATATAAGTTCGGCAGCTTATGATGTGAATTAAACCTAAAAATATAATGCTGTATTATAACTTCACTAAACTTACTTCTAGAATATTTTTCAATTTAAACATAATGCAATTTAATTTGAATTTTTTTTTATAACTAACAACACACAAAAAAAAACACTTCATATTATGATTTATTTCATTTTGGTTTTAGATTATTGTACAATGAATGAGTATAGATAGGTGAAGAGGGAGCACGTTTACTATGTTTGACCATCACCTTTAAAATTCTAACAAATTAGAATATTGGTTATTTTCGGTGTAGGTTATGGGTAGACTAAATGAAAAAAATTAATGATAATTAATCCTTTTAAAAGGTTATTTTCCCAAAAAAATGTAAAAAAAAAATCATTGTAAATAATCACCATAGTCCATAATCTTTGCTATATTCAGAATATTACATATAAGGTTACCTTCAATGGTGTAGTCACTTTTGATGCAATTTCTCAGAAGTCAGAACGCAATTTTTTTTCTTCGTGCGAGATTACGAAGAGAAAGTTTTGGGATAGAGATTCAAATATTTACAAAACTGTATTATTAAGGACTAAGGTGTTATTGAAGCGTTTCAAAATAGATTTGTCAAATTTAAGCTACTCAGTACTCACGATTTTTTTATAATTACTTCCTATTATTATTAATATTTTTTATTTGTGTGTTGTGTAGGTCACAATTTTCACCAGAATAATTGCTTCAATATGTAGAAACCTAGTACTCTTCTAATAGAAAATTTCGTCTAGTCAGTACTTTGAGAGGTTATTTTTTGAATCGAGAAAAATAGTGTAAAAATAACGAAAATAAGTCCACAATAGTTATTTGATTGTTATTTACATTTATTACATCTACCATTGATGACCATAAACACACGTCACACATACACACATAACACTTGAAATAGGTATATAAATAATCAAATTTCAGCAAAATTGTAATGTATTTTACAAAGATAGTTTCATGAAATGTACAGACATTGAAGAATAGTTTTATGATTTTATATAATCCTTTACGGTGAATCTTGTAAATTGTAGAGTACTCGTGATATTTAAATTTATAGAAACTATGTTATGCATAGGTATAAGCTTATATTAATTATTTAAGTACCCATATTTTGGTTTAATTCTGTGAGTAAATTGTTTACTGTTAAGCCGTTTACGACGTTCAGGTAACCTATCAGTCATCCTCCACCTGGTTTTATTTTTCTCATATAGTGAACTTTTATTTTTATTTTTTATTACTTTTATTCAAAAAGGATATTGAACGTTACTAAAATTAATCATTTGGCCTCCGGAGATTCTCATTTTTAATCTTCCAAGAAATTTATCATTTAATATACCTACATAAAAAATTACAAATAAGAACGTGCAGGAGGTCACTTGTTCGTTTCTCCCATGACCCTTTCGTTTAAGTATGACTTAATAAAACTTATCAGAAGTAACCTATAGGATTTATGACTTAGAGATATCGCTTGGAAGAATAATTGTATCCTATATATAGGATATAATGATATATATATATAAAGTATCTGAGTATATATGTTTTATAGAACTTGAAGGTAATCAATTTTATTTCCAAATAATAATATCCTAGAATACTAACTTAAATAGTAAAAAATAACAGAACATAACATAATATTAATATGTTTCAGCTCTTATTATAAATGCTATTTATAGATGATAATATTTGAATTTGTATTCATAGAAATTAAAAATCAATTGTTAACTTTTTTAAAAGATTTTTACATTATATTTTCAAATATCAAAGAACAAGTCATTACTGTTTATTTTTCTGAAAAAAAAAAATGCTGAAAGAGTCATTTTTTAAAAATAAATTCATTCAAAACTGCTTTAAAATTATAAATTGAGCGTATGTCAGAAAACAAACCGAAATAATATATTAAGTTCTAAATTATCTTAATCTTATAGTTAAGAAAATATTGAATTGTATATACAATAAGTTTTCCCTCAAGCCCATCCGTACGTATACGACCACAGAAAAAAAAACCGTCAGCTAATAAAAAGCTGTTTGTACTTTTTGTTGTTTTATTGACTCCAGTAAATTTGAATTCCGTTCGACGTATCGCGTAAGCGTAATTAACCGCTCCATATGCTGTTCTGCCGAATTTTCATGCCAAAAACGGACCGAAAACGTCACATACGAGTTTATTATAGCTACAACATAATATAATGGTTCGTGCAGTATTATACGTACGTATATAGAGGTATACGCGCGTATACTGCAGCAGGAATGGAAATAATTTTTTCATGGCAAAACGTCAATATATTTATGTGTACATGTATAGTATATATAGTAGTCATCCTCATACAGTCGTTTAGGCAATATAAATTTCGTTGGAATGTAGATTTGCGGTTTTTTTTTTTTTTATTGTTACTTTTGAATTTTATTTCGGATGGGTGAAAAAAAAAACAAAAAAAAGTAAAATAAAATCGTAATGAATAATCGATATGGTTGCGTGGTATTCGCACAGGAGGAAGGGGCAACACCAGCGCACGCAATAAACTATGTTATATATTATATATGTGTGCAGACGTGTCGCTAGAAATTTGTACGGCGGAGCTCGCGGTTTTGCTGCGTCGTCTTTAGGACCTGATCGAAGACAACAAAAATGTAAGATAAACTATAAATCGAGTGGCGTAGGTCTCATTTTGTCTTTAGAACCTATGGAAGAAAAACAGTCTAATACATGTTTTAAAACCAATTTAATGGGTAAATAAAGTAATCTATTTACAATGTATACTATAGTAAACTAACCTAATCAGCATATAATATGCTGGTGTTATGAGGATGTTACATTGTCAGCTCGTGTTTAGTTGACATGGTGATAGTCTTCAAAACTTTAAACTTGCATAGAAAAAACACGTTACATTCTAGAATATATACTATATTTTGGCGTTTATATTAGCTTTAGAGATGATAACAATACAATATATAATACATCATGCAATTTAAAAAAAAAAGTATTTTCGATGTCATTTGATTTAATATCCTTTTCGTAAAATATCGACTAACATTCTTTGTTGCGATAGTTCAAACTGTAATTCCAGTAACATCATTGACTGTCAATGTTCACCAAATGTCATGCTCTCGATAATATTTTTCTCTTTCAATTTCATAATATAAACTCTAAATATATAACATGGACGCCACAATTTATGTTCTACGTATAGTAGCGTACTTTTGCTGTCTTACACGTTAGATAAACATCAGATAAGGACAACCAAACATGAGCCGACGTCCGAAAGACGCACACCCGAATGAAGTTTGAAAATATTTCGCTTTATTTTTCAACTGTGATACATTATATAAATTATAATATAACATATAGATATCGCCATAGCGAGTGGAACGAATCACGTATAGGTATATATAGCAATGGTATACTCTCGAAAGGGGGTCAGGGGTTAAACCACTCAAAAGAAAAAACTTTAACATAAGAATAGAATTGTATAGAAAAATTTTTAATTATACTCATGGTAATCTCCCCCCCCCCCTTTATAAACGAATTTTGCGTACGCCACTGATATGCGCAGTATTGAAAGCAGAAATCATATCGTTAAATTGTGCATTATTCGAGAACTATATACATTATTTTATGATATTACATTATATTATATAGCTAATATGTATAAATGTCCGTTTCCTGTCGAAATCAAAACGTCGAACATTTTGCATCGCATAAAGGTGAGGCAGTTCCCCCTCCCCCGCCCTCCTCATCACCCTGTCAATCAAACGGTCACGTCGGCCTTTCGCGGTTCCATCTCATGTGTATATTATAATATAATATAATATAATATTATCGTACAAACGCGTGTCCCGCACAGCCGCAGCCACCGTGCAGACCCGCGGGATCCGTCACCGCGCCAGACTTTGCTTCGGGCCGCCGTAATGTCCCGTAATGTACACGGCGAGCAGCGGGACAGACAGACGGGACGGGACGGGCCGGGTGGGCGCTGCGATGGCGGCGACGGCTGCGAGTGAGTCCGTCGGGCGGGCGACAGTGGCGGCGCGCGAGAGCTTTTAAAAATAAACCTATAACATTTACGATTTCGCGCCGGGGTCCCGCAACGACCATTTGGAAATAGACATTCTGGAACCGAGCCCGGGGCGCCGTGACGCTTCGGTCACTGACACCGGCGGCGGCGATTTTTAAGTGCACGCGCAAGAGCGCACGAGTGCGAACACACGCACGCATACGCAGCCGTCGCCGTAATAAAATTATACACTTTGCCGTCACGGTCGCCGGCGTCGTCGGATTTTTATTGATTTTTATTTCATTATTTTTATTTATTCTCCCCCCCCCCCCGAACCCCGAAAAACAAATTTGTTTGTTCTTCCACACGTGCATGTGTACATGTCTATATATCCTATATTTTTTTTGCCCCCGTTTTCCCGTAACTGCACAGCATACATATAAGTCCATGTACATGTTGTATTATACGCGTATGCTACGAATAATGCGCGAAGTACCCAAGAATAATATTATTTCATACATCCGTATATGTACATAGGTAGCTCGCATATTTATATGTAATATTTACTTAGACCTCGTATATTGTGAATATTGAATATATTTGTAAATATTCGCATAGGGACTACGTTCGAATTCAAACGCGTATAGTGGTGGACCGAGTGATATAGAAAGCTCAAAGCTGTCATGAACCTTGCAGGTAAACGTGAAGCGAGAGAGAGAGAGAGGGAGAGAACCATTTTACAATACTTTTATTTAATGTAACATTACGTTATTAAACGTTTTAAGGCCGATGACGCTGCGCGAAGTTTCGTCGGGTCGTCGTCGAGACAGCCGCGGCCGGTTCAGACCGGAACGGAAAGCGAAGACTATATTTACATTATCGTATTCTTATACGAGAACAATATTTCGCGCCAACGTCGCCGACGACCACTGCGGCAGTATTTATATATAGGTACTTACACACACGCGTTTCGTTTATAGTTTTTTCTCAGATGTTGACAATGACGAACTCGTAGGGTTAGAGATGTCTCGGCGGGTTAGGCCCGTTGGATTCGATTATTTACATCGTGTACAAGCTACACTACAACTGTACAAGGTACAACCGTCTCGTAAATCCCGAAATACTATATTGATGAAACTTGGATGACGTGTTTTTTCTGTCGATGTTGGATATATATCCACGGCCTAGTACGACTATTGACAATTTTGACGACAGTCTCTCTCTTTATCGCTTTCTTCGTTAGCATATATGTAGATTGTTCATTTTAAATACGGTATATCTTTCTCCTGCAAAAATCGTTAACGGAGATCGAGCTATTAAAACAAATAACCAATTCACAGTACTCTTCGAAATAAAACTATAAAGTTATTAAGAACTGTAGCTAACGCATTTAGGGTAGCTCACAGCAAAATAAAAGAAAGTGGATAAAATACTTATTCTGAGTGCGAATAGATAATATCAATTCGAGGACAAAAGAAGAATGTTCATTGAATACTTCATTTAGGTAAAAATATGGATAATACATTGAAAATAAAAAACGGGTGGGCCTCGCTTTGCTGTACAGTTGGGGGTGGAGTGTACCTCGTTTATAGGATAGGTCATTATTACAATGGATTTGTTAAATTTGAATGCAATGATAGATATCATTGTATACGAATAACGATTCTGAACGGAGTTAATATGTTTGTCTAAAATGTGTATATAATAATATAGTATTTTATATTTAAATTGAATTTTAATGCAATTTCGTAAACATTTAAATTTTAAACGGTCATAAAATTTTTTTTTTAAAGCCTAGTAGAAATTTTTTTATATATTTTTAACGATTAGCTTATGGACAATCTAGTGCTAAAATTTTGAACCTTAAGTATAAACAAAAAAAAATTTATGAATTTTCAACTACAAAATAACATGCAAATTATCGCGATTTTAACATATTTTATACAAATTTGAACTTTATGGGCTTATAAAAAAAATTTGAGTGAAACCATCTCCGATATTTTTTAGTTACAATTAGTATAACTTATATTTAATCTTTTAATACATTTTCAAGAGTTTTCGGACGGCCAAAAAAATTTTATAGATATTTTCAAAAAAAAAAAAACTTACAAAAATCGAAAATTTAAATTGTCTATAAATAAGTCAAAATATGTCAAAATACTTTGAAAACTTAACTATGTATAGATAATGCAAATATTAAGATTTGGTGAAAATTTCAAGTTGTTGCGGTTTTTCGTTTTTGAGTTAGAGCATTTTAAAAAAAACCTATATGATTTGTCAGTCTAGAATTTTATATATTTTATTATATTTTACATGTAATTTTATGTCAATATTCCCTGTTCAAATGCTTATAAAAAGAAATTGTGACTATGGATTTTAATGATTCTTGAATGACAATAAAAACTACTTGTGTGAAATCTTCTATTAAATTTTCAAGTATTTTGTATTTGTCAATTTTTTTTTATCACCGATTATCAAAAAAAAATGTAAAAAAGTCGAATATTATAAATGCCTATAAGTGGCTTAAAAATCAATATAATATTTTGAAAAAAATATGACATTAAGGAAATGCCAACCTTAACAGTTGGTAAAAATTTCAAGTTTTTGCGATTTATACTTTTTGAATTATAACAAATATTTAAAATCGTTTGAGGATAAATTGCTATTTTATGTAATTTCGTAAAATTTTAAATTTCAACCGGTCATAAAATATTTTCCTTTTGATGTGATTTTTTTTAAAGATTTTTGAAGTGTAGCTTATAGATAACCTAGTGTTAAAATTTTGAACCTTAAGTATGAACAGAATAAAATTTATGAATGTTTATCTACAAAATAATTTGCAAATCATCGTGATTTTGACACATTTATATACAAAATTTGAGCTTTATGGGCTTATAAAAAAATTTGAATGAGACGATCTCAGCTATTTTTTAGTTACGATTAATTTATCTTTATATATACCTTGTATTAATTTTTCAAGAGTTTTCGGTCAGCCAATTAAATTTTATAGATGTTAAAAAAAAAATTTTTACAAAAATTGAAAATTTAAATTGTCTACAAATAAGTCAAAATATGTCAAAATACTTTGAAAACTAAACCATGTATAGAAAACACTAGTATAAAGATTTGGTGAAAATTTCAAGTTGTTGTGGTTATTCGTTTTTGAGTTAGAGCATTTAAAAAAAATGTAGTTTGTAAAAACGTGATTTTGTGTAATAATTTCCCGTTTTTTCGTAATTTTTTTATCGTTTTTTTCGATTTTTTCAAAAAGTATTAAAAAAGTTGGATTTTTGACTTACTAAAGTACTATCTAAATTCACTTTCCTTTCAGAAAAGTTGCTGTTTAAGAAAATCGAAGTATTTTTACAGCCCCAAAACGTGATGACAGACACAAAAATTAAAAAAAATAAAAAACACACATTATTGTAAAACCAATAGATTCCATCACTCCGTTCAGAATCTAAAAAGGTGAGACTGAGTGTGTATACGTTTACTGTCGTTGGTTTGGGATATCAGGATGGGTGGCATACAAATAGGGTGCGATGCACACGTTGTACATGCGTAGTACTTTAAATAAAATACCAACACAAACTACACAGGATATCGTGTATTGTATGATACTATAATTTACAATTTAAAACCATTTTAGTGCAAATTCCAAATTATATCTTTACTGAGGTACTTAACTATTTTCAAACTTTAAAGGCACACGAAAAATTCTAAAACTCTATTTTCTAGAAATTATAATTTATATTTGTATAATATGTATTTTGTTCAAGAGATTAACTTTTTGCTAAAACTACGAAACTAAAACCATGGTTAAACTTTCATTTCATCAACCCAAAATGATTACGAAATTATCAAAATTAGTTTTTAATTTTTTATTGGTACACGGGTCAGTTTGTTACAACGTGTTTAAAATGTTAATAGAAATTCGAAAAATTACCAACCCAAAATTCCAAATAAATGAAGTTTTTGATTTAAAAAGTTGATAGTTTATGACTACATGAAAGATGAAATCATCAGAGCACTTTATATATACCGGGAAATGAATAATATAAGGAAAAAATACCGTTGTATTAAATAAAAATACGTTTAGACATTACACATTTTATAGTTACACTTATAGAAAACACATGCATGAAGGAACATTTTAATCCTATACGAGTATTGTGTGTGATGTATGTAAAACACTAAATTATAATGTTATATTATTGTTTAAGGATATTTGATTATAATATGTCGTTTAATTTACACACGTATACATGTATATGTACAATAGAACAATTAAATACATCAGCAAATTAATTGAAAAAAAAAATATAAGTATAAAATAATTTTCATGTTTTCTAATAATAATTTAATTCTGTGAAATTAAATTAAAAATAAGATTGAATTTCATGAGTACATTTTACTGACCTAACCTCTTTAACAAAGAAAAATATTGAAAGTATGCGAGGAATTTGTCTTTAACACATTTTACCGTTATTAATAAGAACAGACACTATACTGAGCAGTTCCAAAATGAGAAAAAAAATCGTTATACTTTAGGTAGCACAAACCAACTCGTATACGAAGAATGATGTCGGGACACTTATTTCGATTTCACTTTTTAAATATAAAGGAAAAAAAAACGTTTTATGTTCGGCCGTCATATGCGTGTACATGAATTGAATTATACACACACATGCTTCAAACTACATAATATCTAGGGGTGTATTCTAGCTGTGTTCTCAGCATGGTTATTCTTCAAATGATTTATGTACACTTGGTGATTTCTAAAGACCCTTGTGGAGGGAAAAATGTAGTATAATATTGTATATCATTGCCTTCACTCACCCGTTCCACTGGCGTTTATATAAATACGGTATTATCGAACACGGTCGCACAGGTATATTAAGACGACCCATACAGACGCCACGTGACAATATATACGCAGGTCATTGTGTTGATGTCGACGTGTCGTCGCAAATCACATGAAATCGCCAAACTCAGTGACGCCGACGTTGTTTTGAAATTGTTAGACAAAATAAATTAAAAATATTAAAATCTATAAATTCGAGCACTCACTCTTTTTCGTATATCTGTAGTAAAACTGACGAAAATGAAGTAAACAAAGGGGAACACCCCTCAAAATTGTCATAAATTAACTTAACTTGGGCTTCGGGACCCAAGATAAATCATAGGGATCTGAAGTACGTCATGATTTCGTCAAGCAGCCTTATTCGTAGGTACGGACATAGTTAAACGCTCCGAGTAATCAGACCAAGTACCAAAGGTCGATTATCACCCGAGAGATTACTGTCTAGACCTGGGTACCCTCCATAGAGGAAGAGAGGATGGGTGAGTTCGAACGAGAGAGCGCGTGGGGGAGTACTTTGATTAAATATAATAATGATAACAATAATAATAAGGATAATATTATTAATGATAATTTTAATAATAATATTGCATGGCATAGCATGGTGTGACGGAGTGGTTAGCCGCAGTCGCTGATCAGTGTTGCGGTTAAGCACTGTTCGGCGTCGCTAGTTCCCGGATGGGTGACCACCTCGGGTCATTTTACAACGTACGTGTGTGCACTATAAATGTACAAGAGTTGAGAATAAGAAAAAAGTCGAGTTTTTGTAACGGCAAAGAGAAGAATGGGAGATACGTTCTTTAGGAAATAAAACCTACTTTCCTCTGTCGCCTTCTCGGGCCACTGTCCACTTTGCTAGGAGTGGATCCAAAAACTTGATTGGGAAGCTACGTCATAACTTTCAGAAAACTTTATAATAAAGAACAATTTATACAACACAACTTCAAACAGTCTATTTTAAGTTTTTGCAAAAATATCTATATAATAGGATCTAATTTTCTAATTATTGATCTCAAGATATATTAGAATATGGTCTATTTTTATTTTGTTTTTAACAAAATGGGGGCTCTGATTCCCACATCACCTTTAAAATACTTACCTAGCTTTGTATGATATAATATAACATAATATATTTATGCTTTTTTTTCTCACCCACTTTCCTACATTTAATTTATTATCTATTACTAAAATGAAAAGTATTTTTATTAAAATAATGAATAAAATTTAGGTTCTTATACATGTATAAATATTATTACAATAAATATTATATTGTAATAGTATTACCTATTAAACTTGTATTATTATGTTCTGTGATCTGTAGGTATAACCAGTATTTACTATGGACAAAATACGAATGAAACTTAGGAAAATAATTTTTTCGAACACCGTTTATTAGGTATATTATGCATATTAGATAATTAATGAATAGGATTTAAGACTTCAATTAAAATTAAAATATTTGGAAGGGCTAATATCTGTAAAGCCCTACCCCTAAATTGCATCTATATATGTATTTATCATATATATTTATTATATATGAATATGATCAAGGATAAACGTCAAATTTTATTTGCACCATGTTGATACACGAAGCCGTGACAGCAAGATTGCTTTTTGGCAACACGCGCGTCTGCATCGAATCCAACCCGTCCGTTTAATATTATATACAATTTTTTATTTTAATTACCAATTAATATTTTTATTTTTTGTTTTAATCGATTGGGGGGGGGGGCTAATTTGGTTGTTGAGAGACCTAAGTCCCCTATAAAATTGCGCTTATGTGTGAAACAATATACTATAAAAATTATTTGACAAACACGCATGTATAATATATTGATAAACGTGTCGATGAAGATCTGTATGCGCACGCCCGTTGACGGCCTCCAGGTTTCAGGAAAAGTTTGTCTCAGAGGAACGGATGGTAGATCGCTGCCACCGCCGCCACGGTTTTCGAGGTCGCAGCCGCAGTCGCAGTCGCTGCCGCCACCACCGCCGCGTCGCCGACTCCGAGATCCAAGTGCGAAATTCCAATCGTTTCCTTTTTTACGTCACACGTGCGTGCCAAATGCTTGCAGCGTGTGTACGCCGCGCCGCAGAGAGTGTAAATTTGTTTGTACATATGTGATATATACATGTACACCATTGTATACGCACTGTTATACACGGTTGACGGACGGACACACACGCACTGCTGCAGCACATCCTGTCCCAGTGCAACAACACGTAAATATTATCACCGTCCGATTCCGTTGCGCGATATAGTGGTCGTCTGTCAAAGGGTTGCTCCTTACATTGTGAGGTGTAGACCGATCTCGCGTGCAGCTGTGTGCATTTCCATGTACGTGCATTCACGTTTATGTAATAAAGTAATATCATTACATATTATATACGCCAATATATTATATTATACACGACTACACGAGTAATGTAATAATAATAGCTATTGCGTGCGTAAGACGAAAAGAGAAAAAAAGAAAACACACGTCGACGGCGTTTTGTCACCACCGCTGGTTCCACGTTCATCGCGCGCAGTCAGCACAAACCCGCTAACGTACTCACAACCGAGGAGCCCCCGGGTGTTCCGGACCCGCCGACGCCACCGAAGCGCCACGTCGAGCGAAAAGTTCGAATGACAAAAAGGATGGGGTGACGACGGTTTTTCATGTCGACGGTGACGACCGTTAAAGTTTACAATAAACGTGCACAAATCAACGAAACGGCAATAGAGAGCGTCGGCGGTGGCGGTAGTGGAGGCGAGGCGGCGGCGGTTGGCCACCAACGAGCTGTGGGAACACGGAGGTCAGCGGAATAGGGGGCACATTCCGGCGGCAGCGAAGGACCGGTCTGTCGTGTGTAGTGCGTGCGTGTGTTGGTGCGATGCGCGTGCGTGCAAGTGCCGATGCGTTTGTATGCTAAAGCCGCCGTGCAAGGGTTATCGACCTGCACTGTGGTATGCGGCTACGGCGGTATGTCGCATTTCTTCGAAACACCACTGTTTAAGTATGTATGTGTGTGTGAGTGTGTGTGTGTCGAGTGTCTATATATTAAATATAATATATACGAGAGCAGAGGGGTGATTTTTATGGTTGATACGCATTCGTTGTCCGTGACCGGGTTAGGGAGCTCTTGGGAACGGCAATTAAAACGTTTTTATTATTATTTTTTTATGCTTTCATGTCGAAATAATCTAGCCAACTTGAATCCCTTGTAATCGGTAAAGCTGACGTCTTCGTCTCGAATTTGCCGTTTCAATGCCCTATAAATAACTTTAGTTTTCGTTTTCTTCGATTTTCACGCCACAGATCATTTGACCTATACAAACCATTTTGAGGAAGGGACACGACCACTTTTACTAGGACTTATTTCAATAGGATTGGGTGGCTTCACGTCTGCTTGTTGTCAAGCCTGTGAGACGAGCACCGCGTTTGGGACGGGAGACGGGACCAATGGCCGGGTTCCAAATATTTATCTTTTCAATTCTCTCAACGTAATGTCTTTGTGCGCATATAACCGGTGCTATCGGTATGCGTGTTCCGAAATCGGCAAGTCTTGAAGACGACGTCGATATTATGATATACCCACTTGTAAAACAATATTAAACGTGTGCGCAACATTCGTGGTAGACTCGCGGCGGCGACCGAGAGCTAACGTGTATTCGTGTGCGCGCAGGACGTGGTGAATGCATCGTTCTATCTCTGTAGCACCTACCTATATATCATCTATAGCGGAATGTTTGCCGCCGCCGTTTCACCGCACCTCATCACCGACGGTTTCCCATTATTTTACAATATAATATGATGAACTATGAGATATAATATTTCTGCGATACTTAATCACCTCGTTTCTTTGAAATCGGCCGGTTGAATCGATAATAACAATCCACGTGCATACGTATATAGTATACGTGGGGCGTAGATGTTAGGTCCCTTGGTAATTTTAAAAATTGATTCATAGTGTTGCTGTTGCACGCGTATCGTTTCGTACGACCGACGATAAAAGTCAGAAATAGGCTTGCAGGATAAGTGCCGCGTGTCCGGGAGGACGATTTTGCCAATTTATCTCGGGATTTTCAAGTCTCGCGCGCAATGATCGGACGTCGTTGTATGTGTATTCAATGCGTCCCAGACGATAATAATATAGCAGCGCGTGTGTGTTATTTCATCGTACACACACGCGCACGCGCACATATGTATTCAATTTGAAAGAATGTCGCTTATTAAACGGCGCTGCGCGGAGGATTTGGTGGGAGGCGCCGCCCGTGTGTGTTGAGCGCACACAATTCGCGTCTCCTTCCCCCCTCCGGATACCGATGGGCAAGCGGCAGAGAAGAGGGACGTAAAATTATTTTCTGAATGAAACCGGCGACGACGGACGCGACGCGCGGAACGGGAGCGAGTGAAAGAGTGGGAGCGAGAGTGAGAGATCGGTGAGAGAGTGCAAGCGAGAAGGGATGGACGGGCGCCGCGGAGCTTGTGCGTCAGTGCGGAATACAGATGTGTACAACAGCGCGGCTATCGACTCTCGGTCGGGTTCGCCCGCGCGCAATCTCGCTCGTCTTCGTGTCGGCTCGTCGCCCGCCCGTCCATTGCGCGTGCGCGCGCGGACGCAAGTACAACTGACGCACGCACACGCACCGGTGACGGCGCGTTACGTCTATACTCTCGTTGTCGGGTCTTGAGAGCGCGCGTGTCGGGCGGCAAGAGGGCCAGGGCGAGCGAGATAGCGAGAGCTGCAGCGCCCGCCCCTTCATTTTTCCACCCAACCGAACCCCTCCCGTGAGTTATACACGAAGTACCAACCGTACGGGACGGCCTTCGGTCCGCGTACGTGTACAAACTGTATTCGGAGCCGCTAGTCGGTCGGTCGTCGTCGTCGTCGCCGTACGTGGTGTACCAGTAGTTGTACCACATTCGCAGTTGCCAGTGGTTGGTACCGGGTCGCCGTTCCGTTTTGTTGCCTACGAGTCGTCCGCGTGCGTGCGTGTGTGTGTGTGTGTATATATGTGTGTGTGCGCGAGCGTACAGGCGAATGCGTGCGTGTGCGCCTCGCGAGTATTTCGCCCGTTCCGTCGGAGCGCGGACGTTACACGGTCACCACACTCTGGCACACTCCGTCCGTCCCGATCACCAACGGTCCGTTGTTGTTGGTTTTCCGTCGTCGCGTTTTCTCCCGTGCACCCGCGTTCGCCGCCCCATCAGTGTAATTAATTTTTTACGCTACCTCGTTTTTACCTCTTGTGTTTAGGAAATATAATGTTATCTCGTCGTCGGTATAAATTACGTTTTTTTTCCCCTTCCCGTCGTCTCGCAACGATCTTATTTCTAATATTCCCGTTTCGTTGTTACTGTCCCTTTACATACAATTTTCTGTCTCGCGTTATTAATAATAATAATGTTATCGCGAGGACGCCCTTCTATCTGTTTATTACCCCGCGCACAGAACGTCAGAATTGTCGTCATCGGACGCACACCGCTGGTAACGACCACGACCACGGTGATCGGTGACAGTTAACAGCAGCGGATGGGCACCGAAGCACGTGATTTTCCCCGAGGTGTGCACACTGGCGGCGGCTCAGATATTTTTTTCTCTGTAGCCCCACGACGACCGGAAACGCAGCAATTCGTTATAATGCACCCCCCTCCCCCCGCAGAACACGTGGTTTCGTATACCATTAATGGGTGTGTGTGCAGGCGCACGCAAATCTACGTTCACCGTCATCGTCTTTTCCAGTAAGTCACGTGATTTATTTTGTAAATTTTTTTTAAAATTTTTTTTATGTATTTCTCGCCCAGGTCTTTTCTATTATTCCCGTAATACTCGCCGTCTCTTATTATATTTTTTACACACCGTGTTTAGATCCGTAATCTTTTTCACCCACCCCAAATTCTGAGCACACATTCGATGCGAAATTGCGAAGCTGGTTTTCACTTTGATCTGTCAGATTTACGATTCATCCGTTCTGAGATCATTGTGAAAGCTAATTTCGTAACTCACCGAGGTGCAGACGTACAGTAAATAATCATACCGACGCGCTGAATGCTAGTCAATAATAATACTGCTGCAATTTACAATCTGATCCGATCAATGATATAATTATGTAATGAAGATATATTCTGTAGTACCTACACATCAACATCGGAAAAACAATATTGTAAAGCTGCGCAAAACTCCTGGTTTATTAATATATTATTTATGTGTAATATTTTTGAATTGTTTTTTTAGGTTTATTCTCGATTTCTTTGTCCGAAAGTTATCGATCTCTGCGGTACATATTATGTCCATGTTCTCGGTGGTGATGGTGATATTATATGTAAACTAAAAAGGTACTTATACTAGAAGGTTATTCATTTTATATGTCAAGTGTATTCTCGGTTAATCGGGGTAAGATCTCCTCACTTCATCCTGATAAGATGTTCTTACATCATCCTTGCAAGACGTCCTGAGGATAAATAAAAAAGGACATCTGGACATTCTATGGGTACCCTCTGATCGTCCTGACCATCCTACAAGGACCATTTAAGTACATACAGTGGACATACAATAATTGCTATGTGGGGAAGGTTACGTTTATTTTTAGACTGGGTTTTCTTGTCCAATCGCGCCTCATCTATTAAATCTATTTTAATTCAAGTAATAGTTTTAAAATGTCTTTTCTCGGTACACTTGGATTTGATATTGCCACCGAGACGTGTGTATTACGCGGTATAACTACCGTGTTATTGCCTCATTTTTATTTATAAGTCGTTAATTTTTGGCGTAACCAATTATTAAGGAAGTATAATGTTTGATGTTTATAAAGATGAAATTGAAATATGTTCGTCGTTCGAGCTGGTGATAACCCCTTCACGTTGATCATGTCCAGGAACATTGTAGCCGGAATGAAATATTAATTCTATGAAAAGGTAATACCACCTACCACTTGTCTTACGATTTGAGGACGAGGAAAACAGGTATTGAAAATATATATCGATTCGTTTTAGAGCAACGGATTTGATATACCTTTTTGATTATTTTCTCTAAACACATTACCTATCTACTTTTTATTTATATTATTATACTAATTTTTTGAAATTTTACCCCCTAACTAGCTCAATTAGTTCCGTTTTTTTTAAATGTTAAGATGGACACGTGACCGGACGAAACTTACGGAATTATGTGGTTTTCACAGAGGTTTTCATCAGGCGTTTGAAATAAGTTTGAAATAAATATAGATTAAGTAATATTCATTTAATATGTATTAAATTACTTAATTTTTTTTTTTTGCAGACCTAAAAGTGGTTGCCATACGGATTTAAATGTAATGGTGGTTTTTATGGCTTATATGAATACATTTTCTTTGGAGTTTGATATGGTAGTTCAAAAAACTTTTGAACTCATTTAATTTAACAGTCGTGATTAGTAAAAGATCAATTTTAATTTTTAGAGCAAAGTTCAATAGAAATAAATGATACTATGACCAATAATTGACATTCCACTCTGATGTATTGATAAACCTTTAGATTAAGTAAGATTTTAAATAATATTCTATATTCAAATAACATATTTATGTGTTTATTTAGTCATTAAGACAACTATTTTTATTTTACAATTACAAATTATTATCATCATCTCTAATCTGAAACAAAAGATTTTAATTTAATTAATTTTTAGTTATTAAGAACAGATAATTGTTTTTTTTTTTTTTTTGAGAAAAAATTATAACCCTTTTATTTTTAGTAAGTATTTGTTTTTGTATACATTTATTACACCTAGTTTGTTAAAACTTTGAATTATATCAAAAAAATCAATGATATTATTTTCTAAATTATTACCTATGTGTTGTGTATGATAAATATGAATTAAAACAATTATTATTACAATAAACTTTCAAACTATTTTTAGAAATTCTATTCTATTTAAAATTGATTTGTTACAGTTGGTTTTATTATGTACAACAGTTAAACAATCTAACACAAATTCAAACAATTCTTAATATCATATTTTGTAATATTTTTAATTTAAATTGTTCAATATTTCAATTTTATCTATTTGTTTTACAGGTATTATAGATTAATTAATATCATAACTTATATACATTTTTAAATAAGCCATAATTAGTTTTTGTCAATATATTTATTAACTTTTATTATTGTACTATGCAGTATGAGTTTATGTACTGCGTAAAGCAAGTAAATCATGTGTATAAACTGTTGATATGTGTGCTCTGTTGAAAAATATCTTTCAATATATTCATATTCATGACTCATGAGATTATCATTCCTGACCATTGGTTTATCAATTTATTAAACATAATATTTATTGTTTGTCTTAGTATTGTTAATAATTGTGTGTCTAAAACAATCAAAAAAGAAAATAATAACATTATCATTTAAATTTCTTTGATATTTATTATAGTCTTAAAATATTTTAATTGACTCTCATTGTATGTTTAAAAAATTATTTTTATTTATAAATCATGTTTTTATGTGTAATATCTTATTTTTACATGTTACGTTTTTGGTATGAAATCGTTTGAATAATATGTTTTACTTCGAACATAGATTTGTATTGCATATTTTTAGTTAGATTTATGAAAATATTTGATCAAATTTAAATTATAGTTGTTAAAATTAATAACTGATATAAGATGAAATTGTTTAGTATGTAGTAGATGAAAGTATCATCTGTTTGAAGAGTTCGAGATCAAGACGCTGACAAGATGTTCCGTTATGTTTTTTGTTTCTCCATTAAGCTGATCCCCACAACTTTTCGATATTCTCTGTGTGAGCACCTGTTATGGGATTTACAAATGTGTGTGTGTGTGTGATTTGATGGTAGATTTTGAAATCATTCTTATCTAATTTTTCTGTTTTATAACCACCCAAACAAATTTGTTTTCCAAAATGCAATCTTGCCTCCACCAAATTTGTATTTTTTTTTTTTAATATCATTTAAGGCTATTCTTACAATGTCTGGTTAAGTGTCGGTTAAGACTAACCGGTAGAATTCTGTTGGTCAACACATGATAAATATGCTTTTATACTATAATTTTTGTTTACTGCTTAATTTCATAAAAAAAAATATGTTTGGTAACTTTATTAAGTTATAAATTAAGATTTTATTTTGTCCTTACATTAATTTATAATACAAAAATATTTAAATATTAAAAATTAGGGTGGCCAGATTAAATGTTAAAAAACCGAGGACATCAAAATTATTTTTATTGTTAGGGATAAACCTTACATTTAACATGCATTATAATTTATAGATCCTATACAGATAATACATTATCCGCTAATTAGGTGTTCATTTATAAATATATATTGTAGAAATATAAATAATTTTTGAAAAAAATTTTCATCTCTTTTATCCTTAGACATCTTGTATTTTTGAGTGCTGTGAAGAAAGCTTCAGTAAAATTTTTGACGCTAACTGTTTTGGGGTTTTGAATTCATGTTGATACATTCATTATTGATCAATGATCATAAATGCAAAATGCTGATGGCAGAAACTTATTGGAAATAAATTGAATGGCATATTTTTGGAGTATTCGTATTTTGGGTTGTCTCTTGTTCGGTTGTACGCTAGAAGTGCTGTTGTGTGCCATGTTAATAAAAGGGTAAGAATAGACAATAGTGAAGGGAGAAGTAATTTTTACATCTGTCCGAAACTTTCTAATTTTGTACAGTATTTGAAATATACATGTTATATTATAGATATAAAATTGTATAGAGTATTGTTAGTATATAACATGTATATTATGATTTTGTCATTAACATTATTGGGATTTTTATTTTTAATATCTTCATGTTGTTTTTTTTTTAAATATTATATGTTATTTATGTGTATTATTATCATCATATTTGTTATATTATGTTTGCATTTAAACTTGTTATAGGTTGTATATTTACATTGGTATTTTAGTTTAATGATAAAAACTGCGTTATGTTAATTTTAGTGTAGATATATATTATTATTATTATTATTTGTGTTTTGTCATCATATATATATTTTTTTTTCGATTATTTGGGCTTTATGAATTATTTGTGATACTTTAAATTTTATTTTTTTATAAGTTGGTTTAATTTTTATTTTACAAGGAATTACTTTAGCAGATTTTGTATTGGAGGTATTTGCTGTAAGAATGTGATTATATTCATTCAATGGTTTGACAACTTGAATATATTGTGATATATTTAGTTTAGGGAAGATTATGAATGGAGTGCCTTCTGAATCTGTTAAAGGTTGTTTGGTATTAAGATTTATTAAAATTATGCTCTCAGTGCTGTTTGGTTGTGTGGTACTTTTAGTTATATTGTCATTATTATCTATATGTGGTGCTTTTTGAGTGTGAATTTGTGTTTTAAAAAGGTCTGTCTGTTTCTCATTTATTATTTGATGGTTGTGGGCCTTACTCTCCTCTGATCTATTCACATTGTCATTTGTATTTTTGAAACCTTCTTTTAACCTTCAAATTTTAATGCTCGTTCTCAGAGTATTGATTGTTGGAAATTCTATTATGTGCATGATAGTGTATGGAATTTTGTTTGACTTTATTTGTTAGTGTGCCTGGGATCCAATGGGTATTCTTGTTGCAATTGTATAATACTATGGATGGTCTATTATCATTTCCAAATGTTAACCCTATGTTATTATCATCATTATAAACAATAAACATATGTGTCATAACCATAATAATTTGCTATTGAAGCCAGTTTTCGTCTGACCAGTGACCATCAGTAGTCTGGTAGGCTATTAAGTCAAATTCTAATAAACAATTCTAATAGTTCATGTATTGAAGTGATTTTATTGGTTTTATAGTCATTGCGAGCATTGCAGACTGCGTATAATCTATAATTCCCATCGCTGGGAACATTTTCTCCAGGTTTATACATGGAGAATATGTTATATGCGTGATATTTATTTATGGTGTCTGTATTATTTAATTTTACTTTATTCTTTTTTTCGTTCTCAAAAAATGTGTTCGTGCCGTATATTACATCATAATGTTCGATTTCCAATCGTAATTTATGTCATCATCATTATTGTGATATAGTATAGATTAACGTATAGTTCAATGTTAGTGTTTTGGAATTCTTAATAGATTAATTGTTTAATTATGGACCACTTTAGTTTGTCATGACCAGATGCCCTTGTTGGCATGGCAATTTTTAATAAGTTTAATGGTTGAGCTTTAATTCTTAACTTGTGGATCAAAGCTTTCAGATCTTCATACTTAGGTTTGTGATAATACAATTTTTTAGTAATCAAATGAAATATGGTTCTTTGGTGCTTATTTATAGGTATTGTATCTTATATTTTTAATTTTTGTGCAGATAGTTCCGAAGTTGCATTGCCAAATATTTTGCATATTCGCTTTGCTAAGCCTGCACTCATCTTGAGATCGGCTGATATGCAGTGAGCTATGGCAAATTTAGGCGGCGAATTAAATGTACTACCTTTTAATTCTATTACGTTGTTGGTTTTGTTTATGTGATTTAGAGTATTAATATAAGTGTATAACTGAATTTTGATTCAATGTTTGTGTTTTTATCTAATATAATTGTGTTATCATTAAAGTCATTGTCTAGTATTATCGTGCTTGATAAATCTTTTACCGCGTAAGTAAGTATGTACGTAAGTACGTTGAACTCCTTGTTAATTATTATTTTTATGTCACTAATGCCTGATACGCATAGTGGTTTGTTATCTGGGCCCGATAGTTGTATTTGACTAGGTGTTAGTATGTAATTGGTGGGTAGTAATTGTTGGGTAGTAATTGTTGTTTAATACAATTGGTGTTTGCTCCTATGTCAACTGTTATAGGGATATTTGAATTATTAAATTTTGCTTCAATAAAGAGTGCTTTGGGCGAACAATTTATTTTATTTTGTATTTGTTTGGGATTTTCTGTGATTAAAGGTGAATAATTCTCAACTTTGTTTAACTTGGGCATTAGTTTGTTTTTATTATTATTAATCAAACGACAATAGATCGCGGAGTGACCAAGTTTGTTGCATATTTTGCATGTCACGTTTGGTTTGTTTTTGAAATAGCAATTTCAGTATCATTTTCAGTATAATTGTTTTTAGAGCATAATTTACATTTTTTCATATTAATATTAAAGTTTTTATTATCATATCTAGTTGTCGATTAGCGGTTTGTTAAATGAAAATGGGGTTTGATGCCGGTAAGGGGCATCAGTATTTTTCTGAGGATATTTATGTATGATTTTACGTGCGTTATTTTTAAGATTTACATTATTACGAGAGATTTTTAGTTCTTCGATCGTTTTCTTCAATTAATTTAGTTTATCACGTAATTTATCGTTTTCATCTTTTTTATTTACACTGATCGGATTTATTTGTTGAATTTTATTTTGTGTTTATCACTTTGAATTTCAAAGGGGATTTTTAGTTTTTCCTCGGTTGTTATGAACTCTAAATTCGTACCTATTTACGTATGTTTTTTTTTAATTTATCAAGGGAGTTATTTTATCTAACATTCCTATATATTTGACTGTAGTTGGTTTTAATCCTTTTATGATGTTTTCGGTTTCATACCATTTCCCCTTTTGACATATTTCTATCAATGCGCCTACTCAATCATTCTATTATTTCTATTTCATTTATATAAGCAACAGTAGGTTCATCGGGTAATTGTTTTCTTTTTTCTAACATTATGTGGAGTGTATCGGTTTGGGCAATAGGTTCAAATTCTAACCTAAATTTGTTTTCTAATTCAGGCCATTTTATATTATCATTAATGTCAATAACATTATCATAGAATGTTAGAGCCGTATTTTCTAGAAACATCGGAATATACAGACTTTTCTCGGTTTCTGACCATCCATTTATAAGGGCAGTCCTGTTATATTTTTTTTTAAAAAAGTGTCAATGTTTTCGGAGAAATTCCCCGTGAATTTTCCAGGTTTAAAAATGGATTATTAATATCCTCCATATTAATTTTAGTTTTTGTTTCTTCGGAGTAAATTAATCCGTTTTACATTTGATTTCGGTGGATAATGATTTAATTAATTCGGATTTACTCCTCTTTATTTAAAAAGAAATAATTTTAGAATTCTTATACTCTTTATTTTATTTTATTTTATTTATATATTTTACAACTAAGCAATTTGTTTATTCGTTAATCTTTTCAAAGATTTTTGTATTTTTTTTTTCTATGTGACAAATATATTATTTTTCAATTTCCCACCCTCGGGTTAAATTAATATCAAAATTTCCGTGGATATTGATTTTTAATTTATAATAATTTTTATATTTAATATCAAATACTGCTTTAATGTATAAGCCATTATTAGAACAGTCAACCTTATTTATCAGCTCTCAGTTATTAAAACTGAGCTTTATAGTTGGGCGCTATTTTGTACTAACTCAAAAATAAAGTAGATAGTGGTGTTTGTATGAGTAGTTCCAATTCACGAATTTCCCAATACATGTAATTAAGGTTATCACTTTAGGGGTAAATGAGTTTGAGAGCTGAACAGGGTGACTGTGTAGCGTTGTCTATGTAAATAAAATCGCTTACCTCGATCTTAATGTGTAATTGATGAGCATCTCAACTGCAATTATTTTGGAGATGAGGTGTACGTATATTAAAGACTTACACAAACACGTCAGTCACTGAATTTCGTTGTACAAATATAATAACCCTTCCTCACTCGCATAGAAAATACTTGAATTTAATGATATTTGAATAAGTTGCTTATCGTAATAAAATGTTAGTAGGTACTAGGTTGCTATAAGTCCGTGTGCAGACACTGGTGACTTGCTACAAAGAGTGACAATCGCTGCGCATGCAGTCCACTGCAGACTTGTTGGTCCCGTTTAGAGACTCTGTGTTGGTCCTCTGAGGGACACTGTGAGACTGTCTTGTGATAAACTTGGAGATACTGACTGGAGGACCACCCACGCGGGTGTCTTGTATATGAAAAGGATTTGCAGCGGTATCGTACCGTCGTTCTTTTGTCGGAAGCGGTGGTCTTTGAGGGATGACCACTTTGGAAGGGACTACTGTGTATCGTAACATCTAGTTCTTTTTGTAGGGATCGTATTCTCTGTAAACGTGTCGGAAGGAGTCGTTGTTTATTACTTTTAGAAAATGTTACATTATTGAATGATGTGCACATCCTTACAGGTAGAAACCATGAAATGCAAGTGTTTCAGGAATGGAAGTATATTCAGTGATTAATTGAGTTAGGAAACACAGGCCATGTGAATCATTTGATCATGAAATAAATGGTAGATTATAATCACCAGTCAGAATTAGGCTGTGATTTGGGTATTCTTGAACAATAAAATCAATGGTATTAAGATGAGCAGAATAAAGCTCAATGGGTGAAGAAGGAGGTATACAAACACTGCAAATAATAATATTTAAGGAGTTATGAGAGAAGCGAACAAATAGTTGCTCAACACTATTATTAGGTATAGGAATGGAGGGAAACTAAGCCCTTACGCACAGCAACTAATACACCACCACCGCGAGTAAAGGAGGTTGTTTGAGGGGGCCTGTCGCATCTAAATACATTGTAATATTATGGAAACTAAGTTCAGAGGAGTGAAAATTATTAGTGGGCCAAGTTTCTGTAATTTAGATACGTATATAGTATATTGTATATAATAGATAAATTTATCTCGAAACAACAATAAATACAAAAATATGCTCTTGCTCTGGAAATTATGTACACAGAATTACAATTTAGTTTTCGTTGTAACACCGTATAGTGCGTTTAGTCGACTATACGGTGACGACATTCTATAACGTTTTTTAGTCTTACCGATTGTCACATACAAAATGCCGAAGATTATTAATTGTAGTGCTCGTCTTCGCAATTTTGTAATAGAATTTGGTGAAGACATTTTTTTTGTGACAATGCTGTACTTTTTCGCAAAGTATGCGTTGTTAAAGTTTCTGCCGAAAAAAAATATAATATTTAGTAACATATCACTAGAGGTAAACATATCCAGAAACTTCATATTAGAAATCAACAAGAAAAACCAAAATCTCAGCTTCTAGTCACAGGTATGTCAATGAAGTCATCATTCAACGAAAATCTGTGTAATGTTTTTTTAACATCAAATATCTCACTCAATAAATTAAATATACCAATATTTCGTGGTTTTCTGCCCAAACATACAAAACAAATTATTCCTGACGGGTAATTTTTAATGCTTTTTTGGAAGATTTAGACAGCTTTATTGCTTTTTTTTGTGCTTTTCTTTAGTTTTTTAGTGCTTTAAAATCAGTACTCTAGTAATGACCTATCCTATGAACGAGTTTCACTCCACCCCTTACTGTACTGCAGTGCGAGGCCCATAATCCGGTTCTTTTATTACAATTTTGAAAATCCTGTGTGCTCAGACCACAGATTGGCGCCCTTGCTTCAGGGGACCTGTCTGGCTGTCTCACGGTGCTCCGGTTGATATGGTCCAAGACATTGCAACATTTTATGATTTTATTTTAAGATATAAATAAATAAATATAATAATATATAATATGTTTTTTATACTCTTTTTTGATTATAATAATTATTTATTTTGACAAATGCTTTAAGATTTAGATAATATATTTTCCATTTCTCTAAAATAGTTTTCTACAGAAACTGAACTACAAAAATTTTCAGTGTATCGTCTTATTTCTAAGTTGTTTCTTATTACGATATATTGTGTTTTTTTTTCAATCAGCTAAAACATTTTAAGAGAAAATTAATAAATAATATATTATTGGTTAAATTGTTTAAAATATCTTAGAATATTTATTTTCTATAGTCTTTATTGTATTAAAAATGAATGTTATGTTTGTTGATCTAGTATATATTACGACTTCGATCAGGATTATTAATCTTAACAATTACAGGACATGTTTAACATTCATTTCTGTTTATAAGAAATTATGACTTTTTTGTATATTAATTATAATAAACATAATTCCTCAATGATTTATTTAAATTTCTATACGTACGATAATATCCTTAGCAAGTTGAGCTGATATTCCGACATCAATTGCTGCAAGTTTGAATGCAGAATATTTTTTTCCAATACTTTGAAATTTATTAAATTTTTCAAAGCAATCAGGAGCTTCTCTAAAATAATAAAAATTATGATTACTTTTCTGTTTATAATCCGTGCAGATTATTCAGTTAAGAGTAAACACACATTTTTAAAACATTTTGGTTTTTAAATAGGAGTAATAGTGGAGCTATAGTTATAATATTAATAAATATACAAAATAAGTACCTATTGAGCAAAAAAAATAGCGTCAAAGCCAAAGGATAATAAAAGTCGTCCATTTTTTAGGGAGAACATTTCATAATATACCTATATCTATATAAGGGTTCATATATGAAAGATTTGCAAAAACGTGAAAATTACTTTAGTTGAAATCAAATATTTCAAGAAAAACCTAACATTTAGAATATATATTATACGTACAAAAAAAGAGAATCATAAATTAACATAGTACATACTTGCTTGAACACAGTATAAATATAGGTTTCGTTTCTTCATTTACGACTTTATTCCAATGTTGCCAATTTTCGATTAACCATACTCCATCTACCACTAAAATATCAACAAATAACACATTAATAAAAATATCGAAAAACAAAAGTTCAACTTATTTTAAATACACATGTGTAGTAGAAAATAATAGTGAGTTCCTATTATTTAATTCCAAAGCTGTAACATTCAATTAAATGTAATTTGCAATAAAAAAAATCCATCTATATCTACAGCTCTCCAGGCTAAAAATAACTAATTTAAGTAGATAACTGATAATGAATATTAGTAATTGGCATTTATTTAACTAATAGGTGATATATTATCAATAAGTAATAACTCTTTAAACATAATGTAATTTTATATTAACTTAAGTAGTTTAGTATTAAAAAGTACATGTATCTAGTATCTACAATATTTCAATCGTATTATCGCGGATGTATAGTTTGGATGTATTCGCTTGATCTCTTCTACCTGTCGTGCTCACTGTTCTGGCACCTATTGTGAATTTCTCTTAATTTATTTTAAAGAAAATCTTAGAAAAAAAATTAAATATACTGTTTAGTTTTTTCTTATCTTTTATATTTATTTATAATTTTTGCCAACGAATGCTGAACTCTTCAAAATACTTAAAGATATGAATTTGAAACTTGTCAAAATAATCGAGGAATTTGAAAATCAGAAATCTAATAATAATTTCCAACTGAAATGGTCCGATTATCTGAAAATATTTGAAAAGTTCTTCTTAATAACTTTGTTTCAGACAATTAGAGCAGGACTCCTTCTATGAATGCTTTTTATTTTACGGAATCAGTTAAGGAGATCTATAAACATAGTTATAATGTTCAAACTTTATGATATTCAACTTAAATAGTTGGCCGATCTCCAATAATATCTTACGGTATGAAAACCACTGCTAGAGATACTATGGTTGCGTGATGGGCTGCAGTGAATAACGTCTAAAAATGTTCTTATCAAAGTCAACAAAAACCTGCTTGCTGCTAGAGATCCTTGTGGATTTTATGTGTATAATAGCTAGTTTAATATTTAATTTAGGTTGCTATACGGATAAAAAATACATATGGCAAAACCAATAAATTCCTCGTTTAACTCAGAATCTAAAATATTCAAATCTATTATTATGAATTTTGAAATAGTATATAAGGATGTTTTATTTACAATAAGAATACGATAAATATTAGCTCACATTGTAATGGTTTTGTATCGTTTTCTTCATTAGTTAATCTTTGATCTATAAATTATAAGGCATTAAAATAATTTTATTTTGGTATATTATGGAATAACAATTTATTGATATTTTGTTAGGTAAACATTATACCGAGCACTCAATAGGCACACGAAACTAAAGAAGATTTTTACCATAGTTACTTTCTTTTTATTTAAATATTTGAAAAGTCCATTGTAGAAACGTTAAAAATCTCTAAAACGTAACTTTTTTGTTTTCTTTTTCATTCTGATAATCTGTTAGTATAAATTATGCAGCTCTACAATTATAATAAATCCATCTATTTACATAAAATAATTTATCCTGACTGAATTTAATCATCGTCTAACAACAATCGCTGGACGGATAGAGCTGAAATTTTGAATACAGATTCCTATGACGTAGGCATCCACTAAAAAATAATTTTTTGAAAATTATTAAGGAACAATGGCAGTTTGAGCTCTGAACTCAAATTCATAATTTTTTGGCTATGTGGTTACCAAAGTAATATTTAATGTTGATTTTGTGTTGATTTTACGATGGATATAAAGTACTTAGTAAATGTTGTGAGTAACTACTATTGTCCAGCATCCAAAATTACAATCAAATTACTAATATCGTCATTTAGAAAAGAATTGTTGAAAATTAGATCATCTAGCTTGTTAAAGTTATGACTGTGAAACGTAGTAGTTTCATTTCATGATGTTTAGATTCTAAGATATAATTTTTGTAACTCTATCTTTAACGGCGTTAAAAGAAGTAAAAATATCTCTATGGGGTGAAATTGTAAATTCAAAATTCATATTACTGGCAAATTGAACCTAACCAAACAACCCGAGTAGCGAAAGCTAGATCAATATATGAAATAATTGATTCCTATATGACATAAAACTGAAATAAACAATTATTATTATTTATACATATGACGTTTTTGGCTTATCAGTAACACAAATAAAAATAATTACAAAGTAAATAAATAAATAAGAAATGTAACATCAAACCAATAGTCATAATAAAAAAATAAATAAAAAAAAGAACTGGATGGGCCTCGCTTTGCTGTACAATTGGGGGTAGAGTGCACCTCGTTCATAGGATAGGTCTTTACAATGGATTTGTTAAATTTAAATGCAATGATAGGTATCATTGTATACGAATAACGATTCTGAACGGAGACGATATGTTGGTCTAGAATAGGTATATTATAATATATTATGTTATATTTAAATATAATGTCAATATTTGCTTTTCAAACACTTATAAAAAATAATTAGGACAATGGATTTGAATAAATTTGAAATGACAGTAAAAAAAACTTGTGTAGAATCTTCTATTAAATTTTCAAGTATTTTGTACAAGCCAAATATTTTTATCAACAACTATAAAAAAAAAAATGTAAAATAATCGAATATTTCAAATGCCTCTAAGTTGCTAAAAAGTCAGTATAATATTTTGAAATAAATATGACATAAAGAAAATGTCAATATTAAGCACTGCTATAAAACCAAAAACGTTGATTTTTTGCAGCTTATACTTTTCATATATAAACAAATATTTAAAATCATTTCAGTATAAATCGTTATTTTAAGCAATTTCGTATAAATTTAAATTTAAAACTATCATAAAATTTTTCCTTAAGTCTGATAGAAATACTTTTATAGCTTTTTGAAGAGTAAATTATGGAAACATATGAACACCCAATGTTAAAAATTTAAACCCTTAAAATATATTTTGCATGAATATTCCAGTTTTTCCGTAAGTTGTTTATGATTTTTCTTGATACTTTTGAAAAGTATTGAAAGTATTTAACTTTTGACACATCTAAGTACTATTAACATTCTGTTTTCTCTCGGGAAAAATGCTTTATAAAGAAATTGAAGCATTTTTCTGCTCCAAAACTTGTTAACAGACACAAAAAAAAAACGGGTGAGCCTAGCTTTGCTGTATAGTTGGGGGTGGAGTGCACATCGTTTATAGGATAGGTCATTATTACAATGGATTTGTTATATTTGAATGCAATGATAGATATCATTGTATACGAATAACGATTCTGAACGGAGTTAATATGTTTGTCTAAAATGTGTATGTAATAATATAGTATTTTATATTTAAATTGAATTTTAATGCAATTTCTTAAACATCAAAATTTTAAAGGTCATAAAATTTTTACTTTAAAGCCTAGTAGAAATTTTTTTATATATTTTTGGCGATTAGCTTATGGTCAATCTAGTGCTAAAATTTTGAACCTTAAGTATAAACAAAAAAAAATTTATGAATTTTCAACTACAAAATAACTTGTAAATTATCGCGATTTTAACATATTTTATACAAATTTGAACTTTATGGGCTTATAAAAAAAATTTCAGTGAAATTATCTCCGACATTTTTTAGTTACAATTACTATAATTTATATTTAATCCTTTAATACATTTTAAAGAGTTTTCGGACAGCCAAAAAATTTTTATAGATATTTAAAAAAAAAAAATTTACAAAAATCGAAAATTAAAATGATCTATAAATAAGTCAAAATACATTGAAAACATAAGTATGTATAGATAATGGCAATATAAAGATTTGGTGAAAATTTCAAGTTGTTACGGTTTTTCGTTTTTGAGTTAGTGCAAATTTCAAAAGCCGTTATCATTTGTCAGTCTAGAATTTTATATATTATATAATTATATTTTACATGTAATTTTATATGAATATTCACTGTTCAAACGCTTATAAAAAGAAATTGTGACTATGGATTTTAATGGTTCTTGAATGACATTAAAAACTACTTGTATGGAATTTTCTATTAAATTTTCAAGTATTTTGTATTAGTGAATGTTTTTTATCACCAATTGTAAATAAAAAATGTAAAAAAATAAAATTTTTTAAATGCCTCTAAGTTGCTTAAAAATCAATATAACATTTTGAAAAAAATATGACATTGAAGAAATGCCTATTTTAACAACTAGAAAAATTTCAAGTTTCTGCGACTTATACTTTTTGAATTATAACAAATAACTAAAATTGTTTGATAATAAATCACTATTTTATGAAAGTTCGTAAAAATTTAAATTTCAAGTGGTCATAAAATTTTCCTTATGTTCCGGATGAAATTTTTTTAAAGATTTTTGAAGAGTAGCTTATGGATAACCTAGTGTTAAAATTTTGAACCTTAAGTATGAACAGAAAAAATTTTTTTTGCGTCAAATTTCCCGTTTTTCGTAATTTTTTTATTGATTTTTTCAAAGCTTTCAAAAAGTATTGAAAAAGTTGGATTTTTGACTTGCCCAAGTACCATCTACATTCATTTTCTCTTCATAAAAGTTGCTGTTTATGAAAATGGAAGTATTCTTAATGCCAAAAAAGGTGTTGTGAGACACAAAAAAAAAAAAAAAAGAACACATCATTGTAAAATCAATAGATTCCATCATTCCGTTCAGAATCTAAAAATTAGTATTTTAAAAAAATACACAACATTGTAAAATCATTTATCACAGTTAATAATAATATTGACTTAAATTTTTTCGAATCTATATTAACATTTAAATTGTTTATTTTTAATACTATTATACTTTCATTGAGCTTCAATGGTCATTAAGACTTAAAAGTATTATAATCAATAGTGGATAGTGGAAATTAATAAATAATGTTATGGTTCATTGGAATTTATTTAACTTATAAGTGGAAAATTATCAATAACAAAAATAATTTATGTAATTACTAATCGTACGTAATTTTAAAGAGAATTTTAAAAATAGTGAACATACATTATAACTGAGTAAATTAATTTATCAATAAAATGAAAACAAGTGTACACAAAATATTAACTTACTAGAGGTGCGATTTGAAGAACTTGCTTCTATAAAATTGTAATATTGTGTTTTTATAATTTTTGATATTATTTCAATTGTTTATTGTTATTATTTATTAATATATAGATCATTTTTTTCGCATAACCGATTTAATAGTTATAATGGTGTACTCAAAGTATTTTAATCACTATAGTCCCTTGTGAAAATAATATATGTAAGTCTAAATATCATATATCAATTCAATATTTAAATTGGTAAATAATTACTAGATAAAATGCTCTGAAACTTTTAGCCAAATATTACCATAGATCACTTATATAATATATCATTATACAAATAAATCATAAGGAGCAGTTGAAAAACTTGCATACTTTTGTGCTATTCTATGAATAGCGGTGTTCGAAATAAATAAGATTTGGATTGAATATGATTTTTTTTTACTTTTTTTAATACAAGGTATACCATGTAAACTATTTATATTTGTATCAATGTATGCTATATTGTTATGTTTCAGTTTTAACGTTGCATATCCTCCTTTCTTAAGCCATTCACATGAAAAAAATTAAAATTTATCTAATATACTTATTGAACGGAGACGATATGTTGGTCTAGAAAATAGGTATATTATAAAATATTCTGTTATATTTAAATATAATGTCAATATTCCCTTTTCAAAGCCTTTAAAAAATCTTTAGGACAATGGATTTGAATAATTTTGAAATGACGGTAAAAAGAACTTGTGTGGGATCTTCTATTAAATTTTCAAGTATTATGTACAAGCCAAATATTTTTATCAACAACTATAAAAAATAAAATATAA